>JARHVA010001842.1:1687500-1695000 GCA_037957365.1 Torreya grandis
TTGAAGCTTATGGTTTTCAACTCCCCATAAATGCCATGCAGCGTCTTTGACCGACCTGCGACACTTTATTGCTTTTGTTTCTTCCGTTTCTAGCAAGAGTTTTGGCTTAAGATATTATTAACTATTTGATATAGATTATAAGGAATAATGTTCCAAATTAACATAATTTATTTTTTTCTGTGTTGCTGCAAGAATAGAGTAGAAATTTCAATGTTTTTCTAATTGCAACGGTATGGTCGTTTTCATAATTGAGATGGCATGTAAAAGGAGGGTTTCAATAAAAAATCGAGGGACCCATTTGACGCTGACAGTTCAACTTTTAATAAAGCTTCATTTTGACGCCGACAGCTCAAATTTTGTTTTCCAATAGATGTTTTTCAGCTAACCAAAATTATTGACCGCCAAGGCCACATATTTGAACTCTATACTGTTCTCACAAGGATTTTCTTTCAATCATCTTTTATCTTTTTTTATCTTATTGAACTTGAGTATAAAAAAATAATTGAGAAAGATGTTAGTAAAAGATGGATTGATAGAGTATTATAATAGAACATAATACTAAACTTACGTATGGGAGATATACTATTTTATTTATAATTAATAGTAATAATTTTTTTGCGAAGTATAATTAAGTATTATAATATAATAATTATAAATTAAAAAAGGTTTGAAAATATTGATTGTTTTGTAATTTTTTATTTTTTAAATTTTTATAATAAAATATTTTTTTCTCTCAATATAATAATATATGAAAATGTTAACAAACTTTTAAAAATTCACAGTATAAAAATATTTTAACATTAATATATCATCATTATTATTATATATTACAACACATAGTTATTTCATTTAAAAATTATTATTATAAAATATTTTAGTGGAATAATGTTTGGACTCAAATAAATGACTATTTAAAGCGTGGAAATATATTTTGAATATTGTAAAAATTGGGGCTAATCATCAAAATATAATAGTGTAAATATGATCGTAGACGCAACAAATAAAATGCCTTAAAAATTGGCAACTATCAAGGAAGGCTTATAAGATTGTGATTTCCTCTCTTAATGGAAAATGACAAACATACAAAAGTTGATTTTATAGATGCACTTGCTTAATCCTAGTCTCAAATAATTTCATAATTTTTTTCATTATATAACAACTATAATTTGTAAAAATATCAAAATTTACATATCTACACTTACATTTACATTACTCACCCAAACATACACAACCCCTTAAGTATATGTGTTTCTTTTCCAAATATACAAAATATCTTTGTTCGTAAAGCTAATGACGCTTTAGTAATCTCGTTGATAAACATAGATTCATTCTTTTACAATGGGGAATTTTTTCAAACATGCATCTTGAAACAAGAACGTGTCACATGACTCAGTTCGTCCTCTCGTGAGTATTTTTCATCTTATTTGATGCGAACTGAAGTGTACTATATTTTCTAATATGAAAAAGTAGAAACTGTTAGTTGGTCGTCATAGAACCACTTCTTAAGAATTCATATGTAATCTACATGTCACATGACTCACTTCATTCTCTGTGAGTATTTTTGATTTTATTTGATGCAAACTGAAGTGAAATGTATTTTCTAGGATGATAAAATAGAAACTGTTGGTTGGTCATCATAAAACCGCTCTTTAAGACGTCATGTATAATATACGATCTCCAAGAGTTGCACAAAGTTGTCAACTATCGAATAGCATGAATGGATACAACCAAATCTAAAATATCATATAGTAAAAAATATACATCATCTTATTCACACCGATAGCTATAAAAAACTACAATTACCAACATAAATTTTTTTAACTTTTCATGATGGTGTAAGTTAGTAAATGAAACTTATATAAATTATATAAATGCACCTCACATGATGACATCAAAAGTTTCATTTTCTAAAATACCAAAATTCTATCCCATTATCACACGAAAACCTCATACCGACCAATCATTCTAAGATAGGGATCAATATACATTAGACTAATGTTAATTTATTCTTGGCATGTATTTATGTGAGTTTTTACATAACAGGTTTTGAATATACATTAGACTAATGTTCATTTATTCTGGACATGTATTTATCTCAATTTTGAGATAACGGGTTTTGAATTAGTGGTCAACTGTGTTTTGTGACAACTTTTTTTTTCTTCATAAATTTATTTTTTGCTCTATGCCTCATTTATTTGTTTATTATTTCAGAGACTACTTGTTGGTATATTAAAGAATCTAATTTCTCATTGTGGATTGATCACATTTTAATAATTCTATAAATTTTTGGCATGTACGAGGACCATTTCCCTCACATATGGATTAAGAATATCTTCAATTTTGTTTTGGGACCTAATTTGATGAATATAAACAATTTGTTAGGATCAAAAATATATATATTAATATTCAGACGTGACAAAAAATAGGTCAATAAGATATGGGATTTAAAACCATAAGAGTTAACAATAGCTAATAAATAACACTAAAAAGAAATTTCTAAAATAGAAATAAAGTGTTTACAAAGGCTTGTTTTGATTTATTGGTCCATTTATAAATCACTGTGCATTGTTGTAGGTTTTCCCGCCTTATACTTATGGTTTTTTTTCCTTTTATTTTTTTATAATATATTTAATTCAATCAGGGATTTTTTATCTTGTTCTTTTTTGTCTTAAAATTTTGACTTTGTCTTTGAATTCAGGGACCAAAAAGTGGGAAGTGGTGAGTAGTGGAATGTAAGGATTTTATCTTGGCGGTATTGCAAGGAGCAATTTACAAATGGTCTTTTTGTTCACTTTGCACAAATTCATACTTGAAGGTTCCAAAAGCTTTTTAGCTGTGCAGATTTCATTAGGTTTTTCCTTTTTTTCGGCATGTATATTTGGCTTCCAAGATGTTGAATCCATTATTTATTTTGACTTGTTTTCATTTAAGATTGTAGAAGTTTTGTTAAAAAATAAAAAACTATTCATTGTATTTAGTCTATTGTATTTCCTTGAAGAAGTGTTGTTTATTGGGTTTTTTTGGGGGGATGGGTTTTAATGGGGATTTGATGAATTGGGTGTTTGAATTTTTTTTATGGGCAGCGATACGTTAGTGGTTATGGTGCATGATGTTTTTAATGTTTTTTTCAGTGATATGGGGGTTAGGAAGCTTGTGCCTAGCGTTGTGTTTGTAGATATTGAGCCTACTATCATTGATGAGGTTTGAATTGTGACTTATTAGCAGTTGTTCCATCTTAAGCAATTAATCTCAGGTAAAGAAAATGTTGATAGGTAAATGTTTCTATATTCCTTATACAATTGTTTGGTTTCAAATGTTTGTGATTTTCAACTTGGATAATGATTTGTAGATTAATTGGAGAAGTCTCCATAAATGGTAGATCAAAATAAGTGAAATAATGGTATTAAGGGAAAAAGGTGTTGTTGGAGTTGAATATAGTTTTCATTTTGATTCTCCACACATCATAGTTTTTTCCATCAAACATAGAGAGCTGCTGCCATGACCTTGAATTTCCTATGGCCATGTCTAAATGGATTCACAACCTGGCTGCTCTGATACCAATTGTTGGAAAGGGTAACAACTTTAATGGTTGTGGAAGGGAGAGAAATACTAAAATTATACCAACTTGAAAGGCACATGTAGGAAGCAAATAGATAACACATAAATGGAAATAGGGGAAGGGAAGAAATGAGGTAACAAACAATTAAAATTTCATATATATATAAGTTTGAAAAAAATCCTTTGATAATTATAGCTACAACTATTTATAAATAAGTCACAAAATAACCTCAAAAATGACTTTCCTTGTTTTCTTTTACTAGTGTCAACAAATACATTTCTCTTGCTACTACTATATTTTTCCCTTGTTCTGCTACTCTCTTCTCATAGGCTACAACTCATTCACTTTTCTGCTACACTCTCCCCTCGATACAGACTGCTCTACTCTTCTTGGTAGCTCACCTTTGTTCCCTTATTCTAGTCCCCTATTCTTTCCTTGCTCTGCTTTCATTTTCAAGCTTTTGTTCTTTGTCTTCTGATATGTTGAATCCATCTATATTACTTTTTGTCTCTTTATGACTAATGTAAAAACAAATGTCACCTACTACACAAATTTTACTGCTAAACAAGCTCAAAAGGATCCAAATTTCAAATTTTAGAATGGTTGCATTTAATACCTATAGTTATCATATTTCAGAGGGGTTGGGTAGAAGGTAGAAAGTCAAAATAAATAATATTATAACACTCCCTCTTATTTTTTAACTTTTTAGCATGGACAGCTAAACTTTTTTCAGTCTCTAAAACCTCTTTATAACTTCTTTTTAGCTTCTCAAAAGCTTTTGTATCCTTTTTATGCATGTCTGGAGCTTCGTTATTGAAGTCCATAGCTCTGCTAATAGAATCCTTAGGTGGACTATTGAAATACATAGCTACCCTGATGAAATCTATAGTTAGACTATAATCTATGGCTACCCTATCGAAATGAATAGTTGGACTAACAAAATCCATAGTCAGACTGACAAAATCCATAATTGGATTGTCAAAATTCATAACTACCATGCTGTAACTTGTAGCTATATCATAGGAGTTTGAAGGTATGTTGTTTGAGTTTGTAGCTCTGTTGTAATACTCCAGAGCTACCATAGCATTTTTTAAGCCTAATACTGCTACATTTATGACCTTTACTCTTCCTCTTAGATGCATGAAAGTGTCTTTAGATAATGGATTAGTTAAAATATTATCTAGTTACTGATCTGACTTATAAAAGCTAAGATCCATGACACAATTTTCAACTAACTCATGAATAAAGTGATACCTGATTACAATTTGTTTGATCCTACCATCAAACATCAATTTCTTTGGTAATGCTATGGATGATACATTATCATAATAGATTGTAGAGACTCATTATTGATCCTTATATAGTTTTGAAAGTATTCTTCTTAACCATATACCCTAACATGCTACCACATTGGGTACTATATAATCCACTTTAGCTGTAGAAAGTGACACTATAGATTATTTATTTGAAGCCCAAGATATGGCTTCTGACCCAAGATGAAATACATACCTCAAAGTTATCTTTCGGTCATCAAGGTAGTCTACCTAATCACTATCTATGTAGCCAACAAGTTGAAACTCATATGTTACTGTATATAAAATAACATAATCTCTTATTCCATTCACATACCTCAATATCCTCTTGCCCACTTTCTAGTGTGTCTCTTTTGACATCTCCATAAATATAGATATATGTTTGAATGCATACATGATGTCTAGCCTTGTTGTAGTCAACTACTTTAGGCTTCCCACTAGGCTCTTATAGATTGTGGGGTCTAGATTTCTATTACAATCATCTTTGCACAAATTAAGACTTGTCTCGGTTGGAGTGAATACAAGCTTGTTGTCGAGCATCTTGAACCTCTCCAAGATCTCATTTGCATAGTTAGATTGGCATATAAATATGTCTTCATCCATTTTCTTGACTTCTATCTTGAGAAAGTACTTTAAGAAGCCCAAATCAATCATTTCAAATTCACTTTTCATCACTATTTTGAATTTTTTAATGGACTAATTGCATTACTAGTGAATATTAGATCATCCACATACAATACAATAATATAAATACCTTCCTTGCATACTTTAATGTATAGAGTATGATCACTTGTACCTTTTCTAATGTTTTTGCTCAACAAGTATGAGTCTATACAACTGTAGCATGTTATTGGGGCTTGCTTGAGCCCATATAATGTATTTTTTAGTCTATACACTTTGTTCTCATGAATAAGAATATTATATCTAGGTGGTTATCCCACAAAAACCTCTTCTTCTATCACTCCATTTAAAAATGACAACTTCACATCCATTTGATGCAACTTCCACTTATGTTGGGTAATAATAGCTATGATTGTCCTTACCATTTCTAGCCTTGCTATGGGTGTAAACATTTCATTGTAATCACATCTAGGCCTTTGTTTTTATCCCTTCACCACTAGCCTTGCCTTATGCCTCTCTATCTTACCTTTGAGATTATTTTTTGTCTTGCTTGCACCCACTTAACTCCTATGACCTCTTTTTATTTAAGTAGGTCAACTAACTCCCATGTCTCATTTCTCTATATGGTGTGTATCTCTTCATCTATTAACTCACACCACTTTCTATCCTTGACTATTTCTTCAAAGTAGATAGGATCAGTTGATAAAAAAAGAGTATAATTCACAGTTTTGTCTTCATTTTGATCATACCTTAATTACTCATAAACTTCTTTCAAGATCCTTGTCCTTACATGGTATTGATTTTAGCTAGGTGAGGATGTTGTTGACTCATGAACAACTCCTTGACCTCCATGATGGTTGATTCCATTAGATGAATCAATCCTATGTGAAATAGGGTTCAAACTTGGTGCATTGGTGGCTATACCACCTTCTATTTTAGATTCAATAAAGGGTCCACCAACCCTTATTTTCACATGCTCTTCTTTTTGAATCTCTTCCTAAGCTTCATGTACAATGAATTGAACATCTCAGCTAATTATGAGCTCTTTGGTGATAGGATTGTATAATTGGTAAGCCTTTGATTGGGTTTTATACCTTATAAATATGCATTTCTCACCTTTCTCATCCCATTTTGTCCTTCTTTACTTGGGCACATGTGCATATGCTACATAACGAAACACTCTAAGGTGTTCTACACTTAGCTTCTGACTACTCCAAGCTTCTTGAGGGACCACATCCCTAACACTCTTTGTTGGACATATATCGACTATTACTACAGTCTCAACCCAAAAATAATTAGGCAACCCCTTTGCCTTTAGTATGCTCCATGCCATCTCTTGGGTGGTCCTATTCTCCCTCTCAGCCACACCATTTTACTATGGTGTATACCTGACTGTAAATTGCTTCTTTATGCCATGATCTTTGATAAAATTCATGAACTCATTAGAGATATACTCTCCCTCTATCCATCCTCAAAATCTTGATGTAGTGGCTACTTTTATATTCTACCATGGCCTTAAAGTGCTTGAAGGTCTCAAATGCCTTTGATTTATTCTTTAAGAAGTACACCCATATCTTTCAGTTGTAATCATATATGAATGTCATGAAATAGACATTATTGGATAGGGATGGGGTATTCATGGGATCACACAATTATAAATGTACCAACTCCAAAGGAGCTCTAGCTCTCCATACTTTACCAATGGGAAATGCACTCCTATGTTGCTTCCCTAATATGCATCCTTCACACACCTTGTTTGGTTCTATAAGGGGCAGCCCTTTCACTATGTTTTTCTTATGAATAAGGTTCAACATTTGAAAGATAAAATTCCCTTACCTAAGATGCCAAAGATTAGAATCATCTACTACCATATTTTTAAACATTGTTGCAAAGTCACTTTGCATTCTCAATGGAAATATCTAATTACTTGTCATCTTGACTGCTACAATATTTTTATTACAACCACTCCTTTCAAAGATGATACACTCACCATTCTCAAACCTAATT
>JARHVA010001842.1:1700000-1752500 GCA_037957365.1 Torreya grandis
TTGCTTAATCTAGCTACATTTGAAAGGTTTGTCAAATTTTATAAATTATTACCATAGTTAAGATTTATTGGAATGTAAATATGTGTTTACTTTTAAGCTTAATTTTAAAATTAACTAGAAGTAGTGTTGACCAAATTTTTATCCCAAGTCAAAATTGGTCAACCCCTCTAAGTTGAAACTTTCATAGAGTTTTCAAAAATTGTATGTGGTCTTGTCATGGTCTTAAATGGTCCTAAATTTTCTCCATTTGATCATATTTATCCTTGTGTATCCTTGTCTAAAGTTTGATCTAATGTGTACTTGTCTAGTCTCTAGGGTCATTTATGAGGTCTTGGTGTAGTCAATTATGGCTAAAGGTTTAGCATTGTTGAGAGTCATTATAAAAGGATATTCATGTTTATTGTGTTGGTTCCCGATTTTACACCTCTTTAAATCGACCTTGCACACTTGAATAAAATGGAAAACAAAGATGAAAAACCTATTGATATGTCATTATAGCTATGGCAAGGTTTGGCATCAAGAATGAACTGAACCAAAAAAATGATTGAGAGACACCGACAAAGGGTATGGTCATCTCCATACTACTTCTAGCTCTACTTGAAGTAAGTTGAGAATACCTAAGGGGTAGCTTGCTCACATGGAATGATTCTACATTTCAACCTACATGGAGATTTTTGGCATAAAGAGACATAAATGTGACTAGGGAATAACTAAATTTTTTCACTCCACCTAGGAAGGGTTATCACATACAAGTAACTAAGATAGATGGGAAAGTGACTGCAACTTTCATTCTGAAAAAATACAATAATAGTGGATAAATGGAAAACTATAGTGTTAGGTATTTAAAGCATAAATTGTAAACACATATGATGTAGGCAAGATTTATGCATCTACAAGAAAATAACACTTATAGTATGCAAAGGGTGCATTATGTGTAGGGTTGAATAGGTTGGAAAAAATGATAGTAATAAAAATGGGGTGGTACACTGGTAGTTTTCAAACATTAGGGATTCTTTCAATATTCATGACATCACTTATTGCAAAGATGCAGGAAAAATTACTTAAAATATAATGGAAACTACTAGGAGAAATTGGTAGCCATTGATACTAATACAATTCAAGTATCAAAATGATCCCTAAAACCCTAAAGCATACACTACATTTAAAATCTTGAATACCTTTCCCTATCAAACTCATGAACCTAGGGTGCCCTTAGAAGTATTCAACAAAATATTTCCAAATCTCTATGCAAAAGGGGGTTTTATAACCCAGATCTATGCCCAAGATGACAACCATACATAAGTACAAAACTATAAATCTAATCAACATAGCATGTAAAACACTAATTGCATTTCATTAATAAGAAAAAGTAAGAACCACAACTATTTTCCATTATGTTGAAATAAAATTTTACATACATCAATGTTTAAAAATACTGTCATGGGGAGAAGAATGGTGGATTTACTCCATGTTGGACATGGGAGACATATAAACATGATCTCAGAGCTTTCTAATGGGTGTATAACTGCAGCTAACTTAGTAAGAGAGAAAAAATGCACACAATAATGATCCTTAAATTTGGAAGAGCCTATAATTAAAGAAAAACAATGACCAATAATAACAACCCAAGGAATTGAGGATAAACCCTCTATTTATACATTTTTAACCACTTTCAAATATGAAAATGAGGGTTGTAGTTTGTAAAATTGTAAAATTGCAAACTAAATTTTGAGACCATGTTTTTTTCAATTTGCATCTCCTATTCTAATTTCTCAATGACCTTTGGAGCTATCTTTTGCAATTATTTTTATTCTAACAACTCAATCCATACATACAAACTGGCTGAGCAAAGCACCTTTTTTAAAATTTCACCAGAAACCAAGCTCTTTTCCTTGTGGCCATTACTCACTTCAACACAACAATCTATCTTGTTTACACAGTGCATATATCTTTGAAACATTCATCAGTGAAAATCATCATTACCCATTACTTTGATCTTAGAAGTCCAATAATCACTACTAAAATGATACGGGTATCAAACACAAAAATGTAATAACTAAGATTTTTCCTTTGTGATAATGTACTCTTAAAATATTGTGTTTCTGATATCAATGCAACACCTTATGGAGATTTCATGTAGATGGCTATTGACTCCTCCAAAAATGTTGGAATGCCCCTTTGTAATGGTTTTCAAACCACATTTCTGAAGGGAACTGTATGATTTATTTGAACCCTTTTGAATGGCCATGGGATTGAGCACCATGTTTTATATTTCTTATTTTCCTACATTCCCTGCACGCCCAGATAGATGAATAGAAATTTTTGAGTTATTAGAAGTTAATAATGTATAATAAAATCTACATTATAGAATTTAATTCCACATGTGATGACACCCATAACAACCAATACTAGAAATTTCCCTTCATAAAACTCAGTCAATGTATTTTATCAAATACAACTTGGAATGTTTCTTGTTTAACACAAAGCTGATCTAGGATCTTGAAATTTTTCTTACACCATCCACCAACTATAATGTCATATTGAAAAACCTTTGTCAACTAAAGTTGAAGACACCATAAAAACCTAGGTAGGAATATGAATCAAGGCCATAATAGTTCACAAGTGCAGTGATGTACAACTTTCCATATGCAAAACTATAGCTACACCAAGAAGCTTTGCTATCCAAGCATGTCCCTTATGCCAAATAACTAGGGAAAGATATTTTATTTTTACCACTTATTTATTTTTGTATCATAGGATCTATAAATGGTTATGTTATTTGAAAATTAGTAGAAGTTACAAATTGCTTATGGTATTCAGCCTTTCATTGTCCACATTCATGTCTCTATTCTGCAGGATCTAGAAGTGTCACAACACTTTACAATTTTAAATTTTATTTTGGCATGATGTATTTACACCATAATTTTCCATTGAGATTAATTAACCATTTTACAATTTATTTACCCCCTATAAACCCTGGTGGAAATATTTGGCACCAAATGTAATTACTTTTTTGACCCCTGACTTCTCGCAGAACTTGACCCCCTCATTTGCAATTTTTAAAAATTAATTTTACCTTCTTGGATTTTTAATGGATATTAGAATGAATTTATAAATCATTTGACTTTCCAAATAACATCAAAATACCTCCCAACATGTCATGCATCCTCCAATTTTTACAAACATTCAACTCTTTTGACTTCATTCCATGTAGGCATGTTTTCTCTTATGGCATGGTTTATAATAGTTTGATTTTCCTTGGTGCCACACAAGTTTGAAGGTCTCCACATGGGATCCCTAATTTGTGGCCTGCATGCACTTTCGGGACCAACACTAGTTCTAACTCAGGGATGTACACCCCCTACAAATGTGCAAAGAACCTTAGAATAAAATACTAGGTATCAATACATTAGGTGATGGAGTCAACACTTAGTAATTTATGGAAATAGACACCTATGAAGGCTCAATAAGATGAGTCATTCTGATGAAAATATATCAAAATGATCTAAAAATGAATACATAACAAAAACACAAAAGGAACTATACAAGTAAGGCCTCAAGCAGAGGGGAAACAAAGGAATAGAATGACAAAGTAAGTATATACATAATCATGGGCTCAATCGAGGAAATGTTTTAGATATTTTCCATTAGTTGGTAGCTTTTATGTCTTGTTATACCTTAATTTATTTAACTTTTCCAGTATCTTAGTGGCCAAGATGAATTAAATCAATTTCTACACTTGCCTGAAGGTATTGCTACTAGGCTATAATGGGATGAAGTACTAAAATAGATCCTCCATATATGGTCTCAAATATAGATAAGACCATGCTAAAAGATATTGGTAACTTTTTAATAGCTATAAGTAAGCTTGTTTTCTATCGACAATCATGTTAGTACTAGGTAAGAGTGCCTCAAATTCATCCATGCCATTCATGTACTTGAAGTACTAATTAAAATAAACTTGAAAATATTCATCCTTAGGGCATAGAAAATAACCCCACTTTATCTATCGACATTCTCCAAACAACACAATTATTGTCAAACCCAACATCAATAATATTTGGTTGTTCAACAACATCTACATTCCAAATGAGGTTACCTAATTCCACATTCATGTGCAACACTTTGTATATAACACACTTCAGATATTCAATTACAATATGATTTGGTAACTCATATTCTTGTATCATATTAGCATCACAAGAAAATTTAAACATCAGGGCCTTCTTGACCATAATCCAAAACTAATCAGTAGTAGTATCACTCATCATTTCCATGGAGGCATAAAACTTACTCTACGAGGCATTATAATTGAATGTTAAAATGTCATCATGAGATGTAGAATCTGGATCATCCACATATTCATCACTTGGCTTAGTAGTATCACATGGGGGATGTGGAAGGAATCACTTATCACACTAATCAATGTCAAAATCACAATTCACAACAGTCACTTTTACATGGAATAGATCAGGTATTTATTTTACAACCCCTCTATTCTAAGTTTTATCATCACATGCAAGGATTTTTGGTTCTTGATTTGAATTATGAGATCACTCTTAACATTTAGACCCATGAGGGATCTTCTTCTCATCTATAGCTATCTTGTAGGACATCTCTTTGATAGTAGAGGCCAAAGTCTTCATGATCTCTTCAAGGTTGGTTGTCTTTGTAGACTACGCTTTTTCTAGATTGACCAATTCTACATCATCCTACTTTTTCATGGGTTTTACCATAGCTTTTATATTATTCTCAATTTGGAAGGCCATATTGAATTCTAGATGCAGGTTCATGGGAGCATTGTCCCTCAAGTAGTATGCAACTTTATTGTGAAAGGCATCATAATATTTTATCAAGCATGTTACATCACTACGCCTAATGTTCTTATGAAATCATATAAGGGTCTTATTGAACTACATATTGAAGTCGTACACACACTTATTGAGGTTCTTCTTAATGTTTTAAACTTCAACCAAAAGGAAACTTGGATCAATTCAATCACCATATGGAATTTTGAACACATTCTTCATTTCCTCCCATGAATCAATGCATCCAGAGGGAAGGGAATTGAATCACTCACATGCATCTTCTTCTAATGTGTATATAAATAGCTTGATGCACACATCCTCATGATCAACTTCATAATCTTCAATGATATTATGAAAATCACTCAAGTGTTGATCATCACTCACTGCATTATTCCCTTGAAATTTTGCATGACAGTTCTTTACTTTATTTGAGACATCATTAGGATAACCTTCCATGTCATCAAACTTTATAGTTCTAAATCTGGGAATAAAATTTTTGGGATGCTCTTCTCATGTTGATCCCTATGCCTCATGATTAGTTTAGTGAGAGGTTCAAGAACAAATGAAAAAGGGTTGTGAGGGGGTGAATGAGGTGGAACTTGTATACCAAACTTAGGAGGGGATTTAGTTGATTGAGAAGGAGATGGATAATAAATTGGATTGTATAGTTTTGAATCTCTAGGAGAGCTATGCCAATCTTCATCAATAAGAAGTTCAACAACCAAAATTTTAGGGTTAATAGAATCTTGATATCCCACACAGTGTTTTGTCACTGTAAATTTCTCTTCAATAGACCTCCAAACTTGTCTCCTTCATTTTTTATAAATACTTAAGGGCAAGAAAATTTTCTTAGATGAGCCACCTTTGAAGGATGATGTCAGTACTTGCAACTTTGTGAGAAAAAAGACACTCAAATCTAAAGATATTCGAAGTGGGTACTGATCTTTCTTTGAAACTAGATGGATTTTTGGAGTTGTCACTAGAAGCAAACTTATAGAATATAACCATTTAAAAACTTCCAGTGATACATACTGAAACCATATCTTATTGAAATTAATGATGATGTATGAAAGCAAAGACAATGAAAGTTTCATATTCATGTTCAACAAGGGGAAACCACCTCAAGACATGAAAAATTTATAGACCTGTACAACAAATTTAGTAGATGTCAAATTATCAAATCTCTCAATTCTTGGCACATTCCCAGTGGAGTGTTATGACGTTGATGGCCAAGATAGAAAACCAAGCTCAAATAACCCTAGCTTTCAAACTTATGAGATAATATGATTAAACTTAGTCTAAAAATGTAGCTGAGATTACTTGAAATAAAATAGTGGTAGAGACCCTTTCTCAAACCTAAAATTCTATTATCTCTCTACAAGAGTCCTTAATAATGGCATCAGATGAGTGTTGGTTCCTAGTTGTATGCTTATTTCTCTCATTCTTGCAAACTCAAAGAAAATAGAAAACAAATATGAAAAACCCACTAATAAATCATTATAGTCGAGTGAGGGTTTGGCATCAAGAATGATTCTAATAGAGAAAATGACTGAGAGGCATTGATAAAGGGTATGGTCAATGCTCTACTACTTTTATCTCTTCATGAACCAAGGTGAGAGGACCTAACGTGTATCTTGCTCACATGGAGTGATTTTGCAAGTTAACCTCCATGGGTATTTTTGGCACAAAGAGACATAAATGTGACCAAGGCATAACCAAACTTATTTACTTGACTTGGGAAGAGTTGTCACATAGAATGAACAAATTCACTAAGTCACACTCAAGCTACTTAAGATAGATAGGAAAGTGATTGGAATTTTTATTCTAAATAATTTTCAACAATAGGGGTTGAATGGAAAACTATAGTGCTAGGTCTTTAAAGTACAAACTATAAACACAAGTTATATAGGAAAGATTTATTCATCTGTAGGCAAATAACACTTATAGTATGCAAAGGGTGTGTTATGTGCATGGAAAAATAGGGTAGAACAAGGTGATAGTAATGAAAAGGGGGTGGTATGATGGTGGTTTTAAAATAGTGTAGATTCTTTAAAAATTCATGACATCACTTATTGTAAATATGTAAGAAAAATGAATTACATGCTAATTAGAACTATTAGGAGCAATTTTTCATCCATTGGTGCCAATACAATGCAAGTATCCAAATGATACCTAAAACCCTAGAGCATACCTTGCATTTAGAATCTTAAATACCTTTCCCTATCAAATTCATGAAACTAGGGTGCCCTTAGAGGTATTCAAAAAAATATTTCCAAATCTCTATGCAAAAAGGGGTTTTTATAACCCAAATCTATGCCCAAGATGACAACCATACATAAGCACAAAAATAGATATCCAATCAACATAACATGTAAAACATCTCATTACATTTCAATAGGAAAAAGTAATAACCATGAGTATTTTTTATTATCTTGAAAGAAAATTTTACATACATCAATGTTTAAAAATTCTTCCATGAGGACAATCATGGTGGACTTACTCCATGTTGGACAGGGGAGACATATAGACATGATCTTAGAGTTCACTAATGGTTGTACATCTACAACCACCTTAACAAGAGAGACAAAATGCACACAACAATGATCCCAAAGTTTTGAAGAGCCTATACTTAGATAAAAATAAAGACCAATAATAACAACCCAAAGAAAAGATGACAAACCCTCTATTTATACATTTTTTAACCATTTTAAAATTTAGAATGACGGTTACAATTTACAAAATTTAAAAATTGTGAAACACCCCTCCAAGTTCTACCAAGATGCTTCTAGATGGAATATGCCCTATACCATGCTTGGAATCTTCACCCATTTTCATGAAAAATTATTCTTATAATTGCTTCTACAAAAAATGATGAAGATTTGGAGCACATACTTTGATTACATGGCTAAAGATGCCTTTTACATGCGCTGGAAGGTGAAAATTCATGGTGGAGGCAAAAAAAACCTTCTCCACTTGTGTAATTGACTGGAGATGCCATTTGAACACTCATTATCACATCTGGAAATTCTATGATAAATACCCTTCCTTTTATTCATGCGAAAGAACAACTTGGTCTTGTAATGATGGCTTTTGATCACTCCATAGCCTTGACCGCTTGAGATTTATTCTTTGGAGTGGCCAACCTTGGGTTTTCAGACCTAAAATATTCTTTCATGGAGGTTCTTGAAAAAGTAAAGAAAATGAAAGTACAAAAACTTAGGTCATTTGACCTTTTAGCTCCAACTTGTTTTTTAACACTTTGCACTTTTGCTTTTTACACTTTTGCCTTTTCACATTTGTTTTTTGTAAATTGGTGTTTTTAGGGTTTACTCCACAATTTTTTAATGCATACATGCATTATTTTCCACTTTTTGACCTTTTGGGTAAATTTTGGGCCCTTTTGCAAATTTACAATTTGTACTTATAATTCCATAGGAAATTTCCCTTTACAAATTATAGAATTACGAATTAGAACATTACAATTCATAGTTGTAGTTCTTTTTAGGGAATTCAAAACTCCAACTTCTATTTGCAATTTTACAAAATTGCAAATTGCAATCAGGGTTCTCATTTCCCTCAAAATCTCCTTTTAGGGAATCTATAACTCCGAATACAATTTGCAATTTTGCAAAATTATGAATTGTACTTAGGTTTCACAATTCCCTGAAAAGCATCCTTTAGGTAAATCAAAAATCCAATTTCAATTTACAATTTTGTAGATTTTCAAATGGCCTTGAAAGTTCCCATTTACATTAGGTCTCCATGTTGACTAGCAGAGATGGGAGATCCAAGTGCAATTTACAATTTGCATAAGTGCAAAATTGCATATTTCCTCAACATCTCCTTGAATCTCCTCTTGAGTTGACTTTAATTCATGCTTGATTTGATTGACGAGATTGGGAGAGTTGACCACAATTTAAAATTTTCATTTTAAGACCCTAATTTTTTCATGTTGCATCTCCCATTCAAATTTCCCAGGGACCTTTGGAGCTGTTTTTGGCAATTTTTTGAAATTTACAATTTTTTGGATTTTCTCAACTCACTCCATTCTTGTAACCTGGCTGAGCAGAGTAACCTATATAAAATTGCACTAAAAACAAAGATTAACCTATATAAAATTGCACTAAAAACAAAGATCTTTTTCTTGTGGCCATTACTCGCTTCAACAAAAAAATCCATCTTATTTTCACAACACATCTGGATCTAAAACATTCATCAATGAAAATCATCATTGCCCTTTGATTTGATCTTGGAAGTCCAATGATCATTGCTGAAATGAGAAGGATATTGAACACAAATAATGTAATAACAAATATTGTTCTATTATGATAATGTACTCTTAAAATATTGTGCTTTTAATAGTAATGTAAAACCTTATGGATATTTCATGGAGATGGCCATTGAATCCTCTATAAATGCTAGAATTCCCCTTTTCAATGGTTTTTAAACTAGATTTGTCAGGGGAACTATATGATTTCTTTGAACCCTTTTTTATTTCAATTAGACTGAGCACCAAGTTTTACATTTCTTGTTTTCCTGCATACCCTATATGACCAAATAGATGAACATTTTTTTTTGAGTTATTGGAAGTTCATAATGTATAATAAGATATACATTACAAAATTTAAGTCCACATGTGACAACACCCATAGAACCCAATACTAAAAATTTCCCTTCATGAAACTCAGTCAATGTCTTTTATTAAATATAACTTGGAATGTTTCTTGTTTAACATGAAGTTGCTTCAAAATCTTGGAATTTTTCTTAGACCATCCACTAACTACAATGTCATATTGAAAAACCTTTGTTAATTAAAGTTAAAAGTACCACCAAAACCCAGGGAGGAATATGAGTCAAGGTCATAATATTTCACAAGTGCAGTGAATTATACCTTTCCAGATACAAAACTATGATCACACCAAGAAGCTCTACTATCCAAGCATGTCCCCTACACCAACCAATTGGACATGTACATTCCTCTTTTATTTTCCCCACTTATTTCTTTTGTCTCATGGGATATGGAAGTCATTATGCAATTTGTAATTTAAGAGACGTTGCAAATTTCTTATGGGATTTTGCCTTCCACCATCTATGTTCATGTCACTGTTTTATGGGATTTGAAACAATCACAACACTTTCCAATTTAAAAATGGATTTTATCATGAAGTATTTCTTCCATAATTTTACCTCAAACTTCACTAACCATTTTGCAATTGTCTTATCCCCCTCTAAAGCATGGAAGAACTCTTTGTCACGAAACACAATTGTTTTTCTAACCCCTGACTTCCAATGGAACTCAGCCCCCTCATTTACAATTTAAAAAAAAATCTTTTTCCTTCTTGGATTCGTAGCAGATCTTGGAACATGTTTAAAAATTATTTGACTTCGTAGTCAACCTCCAAATCCCCACCAATATGCCACACATCCTCCAAGTTTTGCAAGCATTCAACTCTTTTGACTTTGTTCCACACAGGTGTGTTTTCTCTCATGGCATGGTTTATAATAGTTTGGTTTTCCTTGGTACCAAAAGGTCTAAATGCCTCCACATGGGATCCCAAATTTACTAGCCTACATAAATTTTGGGGCACCAATATATTGAAGGTCATATTATCATGTGTTAACATTTTATTATCTTGTTATGTGTTAAAAAACCCTTTTGGTCACCTTTTGGCCTATTTGAAGAAGTTGTACATATCATATTCAAAGGAAAACATTTCAAGAAGTTTTCCTAATGCACCTAATGTCATATAATGTTTAGATATGGTTGGAGACTAATAGAATTTTGAGTTAGATGCTTAAACTAAGCAAACTACAACTTTACAAGAATTTTTTGGTGTATGTATGACTTTGGAAGATCATGTTTTAGTTGAAAATGGTCTTATAGTGTGACTTGGGATTGCTAAGATTATTTTTAGGATTTCGAGAAAGTTTCATGTCATATATATGCTTCAAACACTGTCACTCATCCATCACTACCTTTACAAGTTTTGAAAGGCAAAATTCAACTATATGGTAGAACAAGAAGAGAGATAGTTAGGAGATGAAATTTTGGACATTTTTAGAGGTCCTAAGAAAATTAAAATTAGTTTCATTAGTTTTAATATTCATATACACTAATTTATGAACAATTTCTAAGAGTGAAAATAGGTCACTATGCCTTATCCATCCAAGTATGGTCTAATTTGCTCATATCTCTCCACATCAGAATTTGATGGATAAGAATGGTTTTAAAGGATGTTTTTCAAGTTTAAAAAGATCATTTAAATAATGGTTTCATAAACTAATTTTATTTTCTCATCTTCTTCATCCTACATGGTATTTAGGACCATGTATGGTGTTATGGTCTCTATCAAGGATGAACCTTTGGCCAAGTTTCATGTAGAACTATATGTGATTAAAACATCAAACATGAAATTCAACATCAATTAAGAGGAAGACCATGCTAATGAACATTAACATTTAACACCTCTTTATGGCATAACTAACCTCTATCTTGATTAATGGGGAGTTGATCAACATGTGTTTGATCCATATAAGCTCATTGAAGAACTAGGTCTTGGCACATATATTATGCATGAAGAAGATGATGAGTATCCTGAGGTAAGTCCTTATGATTCCCTTCAACAAACTACATGGGGACACTTAGGATCTACCTATAAATACATGATATTTTAGTTATAATAACATATTATTTAGTTATATTACATAAAATATAATTCGATTAGTTATCCATATTAATTACTATAAGTATGATAAATATAAAATAAGCATGTGACATTTATCCATCACTAATCACTAGCAACATGAATACCATCATAACTGAGTATAGAAATTAATTACAATCTTATAGCCATGGTTCATACAATCATACAACCACTGTTGTCAATAGAATATAAGTAAATAATTACAAATTATCAAGATAATGTTTTCAATAATAAATAATAAACAATGTACAAATACAAGATACATGGATTCATGGAACATGAGTTCCCAAAACTCTAGTATCTATAGTAATATCAAGTGATATATCCAAGTAAGTACTATTATGGGGAGGGAGGGCATAATTCAAGCACTTTTCCACACCAATGATGAACTAATGATCCCCTGCACAATATCCCATTAGGGAATGGTCGTCCCTTCATGGATGAGTAGATAGTGGTGGTGAAAGAATCCAAAGAGACAAGCTTGTACCCATGTGTTGTATGATTTCTAAAAACATGTAATGTACCATAAATAAATTTTTTCTAAAATTATATTGGACAAACATGTAAATCATACATATGAAATGATAATGTCTAACTAATATTACCTTGGCCAAATTTTTCAATAGTTAATTTTCTTTAGGATTAGTCAATTTCAAACAAAGCTCTTGATCAAATTACCTTCATCTGACATTGTGATGCTAGTAAGGTAGTGAAGTCCATCTCACTAACACAGAATCATCAATGAAATATTTGGTTCTCATAAATATAACCAATAGATTCATACACACTATCTCCTACTAACAAACATAAAACATGCTAAGTACATGAAGAATCAAATGCATAGATTTTGTCTGTCAAACATATGAATGAATCTCCATAACATCATCTAACACATAAATAATAAGAATAATAACTATATTTTACACCATATAGGGATAAAATATGTCTAAATTACTATTTTCTATTTACTATAAGTCATTTTCGATAAAAGATAATCTATGAAAACCCATATTATCATAGTCCATTGTTCTTGAGTTCAACTATTCTATATAAAGAACCAGTCAAAATAAGGTCGAGAACCAATCATGTCATAATCTTAGTTATATGTTGTATGAACATAATATTTATTAATAACTATGTCAAAATTACATGAGCAAGATCCTCTACAATATTATTTATTCATGAGGATGTAATTAACCTAATTAACAGGGTATCTCACACGTGTCTAGACTAAATTGGTAAATCATTTTGTTATGATTTAATTAGTCTATTTCATGGATATCTATTCTATATTATGGCTAGTATCCACATATACTAATATTATGGATATACGTAAATATTGTTGGTGTCCCTCATCTATGACTATATTATGTTAGTGTAGTGCCTTTTTCCATTAGGTTTTGCTTACATGGCCTTATGGCCATTCTATGTCAATTAAGTTTCTTTGGGTTTGTTATCAAAGGGTCACATAGGCTAATTTCATTTTTAATGTAATTATCTAATTATAAAAATTAGAGGCTTCCTCATGTTGCCCTAATTTTACCTATATGTACCCCACTTTTCCATTTTGGAAGGTTAGATAGGTTATTGCAATTTTTATGCAAGGTCATATTTTGCAATATTATTGTGTGAAGATAAGATTCTTCCTCCTTTGTAGTTTATCTCTAATTTCATTTCTCCATATATATTTTTTTTTTCAATCTTCTATGCAAGGATATAATATTGTGGCTGATTTGACATGGTATCAGAGCTATTTTTTCCAGCATTACAACAATCCTTGTGGTGAAATCTTACATACATTTGCTATTCTTTCATAAATAAGGGTTATGGTTGGATTCCTTGGAGAATTAATGCAATTTTTTTACAAGAGCTTTAAATCTCAAAAATGACTGTGCCATTAGTTTTAGAAGGTGCCAAAACCCTTGGATCAAATGTAAACATGACCTAGTTTTAGAATAGTCATTTTTCCTTTCTTTTTGGCATCTCAAGGCCCCATTTTTCATTTTATACAAAAATACATATGTCCTATGTTGTGAAAAAAATCCTTCTAGGTTTTCTTCCTAAGGTCAAAATCTCAAATGGGTTTCTTGCATAATTTCCATCACTAAAGTATTTTCGACATTATCAGCTTGCTTTGATTTGTGTGCCTTCATTCTAGTCATACCTCTATGTTACTTGGATCTACAGGTGTTCATTACATTATCTCTAGATTTGATTTACCTTGTGTTATATACATTGGAGATTCTAATAACCCATTTAGACTTTTGAAGGGCTATTACTTAGCTAGTAGACCCAGTTGGGCTCTCAATGGTGAGCAACTTCACTTTTCTAAGTTGAGTTGTTTGAAAAGTCTACTTAATTTCCCATAGAAGAAATTTAACTTATGGATTTAATTCACTTAAAAATTCCTAAATTTAAGTAATTAGGGTACCAAAACCTAGATTATACTACTGAAGATACCCTTAGACTTACAGGGGGCCATTACTTGCAACTTCACCTACCTCAAGCAAAGTAGGTCAAAAACTTTGGATAACACTTCACTCAACCACCTTAGACTTTATGGCATCTATTACTTACTTGAGTTTTCAAAGGGTGATTACTTCTAGAATTTAATCAAAGTAGGTCTAAAACACTATCTTACACTATGAAAGATCAACTCAGAATTTTAGGGTACCACTACTACGTTCTTCCATTTAGCAATGTAGTCTAGGAAGTCCAATTACTCTTTCGAGACTGACCTAGATGTTTGAAGGGTCACTAATGCACAAATTTATGAGGTAACTCTACAATTTTTTTTCATTTTTATTTTTCATGGTAAAAAATCACAAGTGTGATTTCTTTTTTTTCATTTTTCGAAAGGTTCTAGGAATGTGTATAAATATGAACTTGTAAGTGCCATAACTTTCAATCTCTAGCTCCATTTTGAGTGTTGTTTTTTTGAAAGCGCGTATTTTGTGAAGCTATATGAATTTTTGGTATTATTTTAGGCCCTTTTTAACATCCATTTTATTCATGGTGTAATGGCTTAAAACTCACTTCAACCCTTTTTTACCTTTATTAGATACATTATCAGTTGTGCTTGACTCATAGACACATTCTTCATAGTCTTTGACATCCGATATTGAGCATGTGTTGTATTGCAATTTAAATGGGGTTGTTTTTATAGTTCAATGAGGTAATTTTACTATGTGTAATATTTTATTTTATTTCATCTCAATTCTATAAATTGTCTCAATCTAATCTACACTAATATATCTAAACTTGATTGAACCACTCACATCATTTAACTATCTCGAATGAAAGTCTGAAATGTAACTCACCTTGAGAGGTAAAGGAATCTATTAGATCACTATGGGGGAGAAAACTAAGCCATCTAAAAATGTATAAAATGTTAAGTGATATAAAATATGTGACAAGGCCTATGGGTTCTTATCCCTATCAATGCATCATGACCTCCTGTTTCATATTGAATCCAAAAAAACTCCAAAAAACATTTGGACCATCTTAGATAAGATTTTTTGAGTGCAAGACATCATGAAAGGTCATTAATTAGAGAGTGAGATCATCACATTGAGCCCAGGTGATTATGAAACTATACAAGATTTATTTAAAATTTTTAAATCACTGAGACTATAGTTAAAATAATGTTGCATTAAGAAAGTAGATGACTAGTTGATTCTATCAGTGCTTGTAAAACTAGGTCAAGACTATTCAATTTTTGTCTCTACATTTCATGTTACCAAATGTGCACTTGGATCCACTTGGAAAATTACATAACTCAATGATTTTGGTACCCAACTAACTTAGGAGAAAGATAATTTGGTTCAAATGGGTGCACTGAAGCCTTAAAAATCACATGCCTTGATTGTCAACCATGACAATAAGAAGCCTTCTAGTAGTGACAAATAGGAGGAGAAATAGTCTAAACTAGATCATGAGCACAAGAATAATAAAAAATTAGATACCAAGCCTAAAGCATCATCAAATGAGTCCACCTAAAGTGAGAAACCTATGAAGGAGAAACTCAAATGCAACTTTTGGAAGAAACTTGGGCATGATGAATCTCAATGCATGAAAAAGAAAATTATCACCTTGACTAAGATGCTTGAGAAGAATAACATCAATGTTCCTGAATCCTCAACTCAAAACACACTCTCACAAGATTTTTTAAAGTCTAAAGACAACAAAAAGTGTTAAAACAAGGGCAAGGCACTTTTTGTAGTAGCTTCTTAGCTTTCAACTTGGGTTATTGACTTGGGTGCTTCCTATCACATGGCATCCTCAAAGGATCTATTTTAAGAAATAGAGCCATGTTTCATGCCTTCAATTATCATGAGTGATGAGACTTTTGTAAAATTATATGGCAAAGGATCATTTGAACTAAGTGATGTGACCTTCAATGATGTTCTATGTGTTCCTTCACTATTCACCAATATTTTGTTAGTGTACCAAATCACTCACATAGGTGATAGGAAGTGAGCCGAGTTCACACCTAATTCAATTATTGTCAAGGAGTTATATAGTGACATTGTAATGGCTTATGGGAAGGCCAATCATTAGTCTAGGCTATATACCTTCTCATAATTTTCCCAAGATCATCCCTAAGGTACACTACTTACTCATGTAGATGGAGTGAGAAAACTATGGCATGAATGGTTTGGAAATTTAAACTACCATTACCTAGAGCATCTCTATTATCAGAACATGCTTTTAGGGTTACCTAATGTATATCAAGAGCCGAAGATAAATATGATAAGGGTAATGTAAGGAGAGTCAAACAAAAGTTAAAATTGTTCACAGTGACATAGCAGGTCCATTTTAAAAACCTTGATTCAACATGACCAGATACATACTCACATTCATCAATGAATTTTTGAGGTACCCATGGGTTTTTTTTCTCAAAAATAAGTATAAGTCGTTGATCAATTCATATACTTCAAGGCACTTTTGGATAAGCATCCAAATTATTCCATCAAAATCTTAAAGACTAATAATGGTGGGGAGTATGTCAACAACAAGTTTGACTAATTTTTCACATCAAAAGGGATTCAGATGCAAAACATAGTTCTATACAATCCTTAGTAGAATGGTTGGCTAAATCTAAGAAATGTTCATTGAAGGAAATGGCCAACTACATGATCCAATCAAAGTCTCTTGCTCCACAATTTTGGGTTGAAGCAATCAACTATGTGTGTGACATTTAGAACCATGTTCCACATAAAGCCTTGAAAGGAATAATTATTTTTTAAGATTTTGATGGTTACAAGACCATAGTGGATCACTTTCAAGTGTTTGGGTCACTAGAAATAGCCCGTGTTCGTAAGAAGAAATGCAAGACAATGGACCCTTAGAGTTAATCTTGTATCTTTGTGTGGTATGCAGAGGGTGCTAAGAGATATAGGATTATCCATCTTAAAAATTATGTGTTATTCATACAAAGGAGTGTTATGTTTTGTGATTTCCCACTTGATCTCACTAATGGCACTTCAGACTCTTCAAAATTCTCATTAGACATTGACCACCTCAGACAGTGACTTGGATCCGCCTCAAAATCCTTGTGATGAAGAGGACGACTCTTTTTTTATTCAAGTTCAAGTGATGAGAGTAGTGATGAGGATTAACCTCTTACATCTCACACCCATACTTTAGATGATGATTAATCACCTCTTGATTCTCTAATCTCATATAATTTTGGTCTCACTTGGGGAAAATAGACATTTCAAAGTGCTAAGAAATGGGTTGTAAATCCATCAAATAAAAGGTGGACACATTCATAGTTTTAGGGGAATTCACATGCTACCTGTCTATTCCCACAGATCCAAAAATATTTCAAGAGGCATTTGAGATTCCATAATTGGGTTTTACTATGCAAGAGGAGTATAGTTCTATAATTAGGAACAAAGCATGTGACTTGGCCCCTCTTTCTAAAGGAATAAAATTGGTCCATTTAACATGGGTTTATTAGACTAAGTATGGCATAGATGGGTCAGTTGATAAGTAAAAGGCTCTTCTAGTTTCAAAGGGGTTCCTAGCATCAATTACACTGAGATATTTTCTCTTGTAACTAAGATGATGTCTATCAAGCTCACTCCATCCATCATAGTTGTACATCAATTGGATGTTCACCAAATGGATGTCAAGAGAGATTTCATACATGGTGACCTCAAAGAAGAAATTTACATGAAATAACCACAAGGCTTTGTGGAATATTCTTCCTTGGTCTATAGACTCAAAAAATCTATCTACAGACTCAAATAGGCCCCTCATGCATGATATGCCAAGATGGACTCCATTCTCCTCACAATCGGGTTCACTAGGTGCCACTTATCTTTGAATGTCTACATCTTGTGGCATGATGATTCTATGTTGATCTTAGTTATCTATGTGGATAACTTGTTGATTAAAAGGGAGCTCATGATCATCCATCGCAGTAGTGAAAATTGTACTTTTAGATAGATTTTTAGTGATAGACATGGGAGTGCTACATTAATTTTTCAAAATTGAAATCATTCAGTCAAATTTTGGGATAATTTTATCACAATCCAAGTATTCTACTGACTTTCTTGTGAGGTTTAACCTAGTTGATTGTAAGCTAGATCTTACTCCCTTCTTATTTGGTGTGAAGCTTAATGCTGATTATCCTACATCATTGGTTGATACAACTCCATATCAACAACTTGTGGGTAGTCTTATCTATCTCACACAAACTAGACCTTACATATACTATGCATTTCTCATGGCCTCCTAGGTTATAAAAGAGCCACAAGAATTGCATTAGAAAGCAACTAAGCAAATTTTGCACTACATTCAAGGTTCACATAATTATGGGATATACTATGAAGTAGGAATAGAGGTTGATTTGATCAGATACACAAATTCAGTTTTGGTTGGAGATATTCATAGTCAAAATTCCACTTTAGGTTATAGTTTCTTACTTAGTTCAGTTCCAGTAAGTTGGTCAAGCAAGAAGCAATATGCATTTGCTTTATCATCTATAGAGGCAGGATACAAAGGGGATGTCAATGCCACCATTGAGGTAATATGGATTTAGGGGATTCTCACTAAGTTTGGTATCTAGTTTCATAATCCAAAAATCATCTACTATGACAACCAAAGCACTATGCAAATTTATAGGAATCTGGTTCTCCATCAAAGGACCAAACACATAGGCATTCACATGCACTTCATCAAGGAACTTATCAATGAAAAAGTCATTAATCTTTGTTGTTGTCTAACATCATAGTAGATTGTATATATATGACCAAGCCCTTCACGACAAGTAAAGTTGTTAATCTACGAGCCCTTATTAGGGTTAGGGATAATCCACATTCTTCTTCCTCCTATGAAGGTTCTTCACTATGTTCTTGGGTACCTCATTTGGCTTTCAATTCTAAGACCCAACTCTTATCTCACCTAAGCTATGCTTAATAGGGGTGTTAGTGTAGTAATTTTTTCCATTACATTTTGCGTATATGGCCTTATGGTCATTCTATGTGAATTAAGCTTCCTTAGGTTAGTTATAAAGAGTCACATATGCTAATTTCATTTTTAAATGTAATTATCTAATTAGGAAAATTAGAATTCTCCTTATATTTCCATAATTTACCATATATGTACCCTACTTTTCCACTTTGGAAGGTTAGATAGGTTAATGCAATTTTATTTAAGTAGGTCATATTTTGTAATATTTTTGTGTGAAGACAAGCATCTTCCTCTATAATTTATCGCTGATTTCATTGCTCTATACATAGATTTTCTCAATCTTTTGTGCAAGGATCCAAGATCATGACCAATCTAACATATTACACTGATATATATATATATCTATATATATATATATATATATATATATATATATATATATATATAGGTGTCTTTATTTTGTTATGGGTTAGTGATATTCTACTATATAAGTCGCCAAATACACATAATATCATAATTTAGTATTATAGATTTGGAATCCTATTTATTATATATGTTGACAACCTGCAACTCAATGGCATGCTTAAATGTAAACATACCAAATCTGAACATCTAATATTATACTACACAATATAACTAAAATACATGGAATATGTTCATCATAACATGTTTAATACCACTTAATTATTCTTACAGTGATTAGCTTAATAATGAAATATTAGTCATCTACTTAAGCTAATAATAAATAATATTTAAAATAAATATTGATATACATCCTTAAAATATTGTGTGGCCAATTTGTAACCTATATAATTAGTTTGATGGAGGGGGAAATAATAATCCACTACAAATACATATCGACCACTTCATAAGATATTTAACTTGCATATGTAGATATCACCCTACATAGCCTTGGATCATAAATAATATACTTATATAAGTACAGACACATATTTATGTATATCCCAGTAAAGCCATCCTTATTAAATTAGTTTTCTTATTTGAATGTAATACCAAGTCATGGTATATACACTTTTTATATTCTTTAAGATACTTTTTGGATGATTTTTTCATGATAGAATGGCACAAAGGCATTGAATAATTCCTATCTAGTTTCCCATAGATATATATAGTTTAAAAAGGCTCCCATATTTTTTGTTGACTATGTTTTGGGTTACCTAGCTATTGTCAAGGACTATATAAGTAAATATTTACCACTATAATATAATTTGGTGTAGGTATTACAACATCCTAACATTTGAAAAATGTACTCATATGAAATTTAATTTGATGATCCATGTATTGCATCACTAATACAATGTATATGTGAATATGCAGGCTAAAATCTAACTCTCTTAACCCAAGATGATAATAGAGATAACTAGACACCCTACATAAGAGATACTTGAATCAATGCAGATCCTCGATTCAAATATTAGAGGTCCCTATGAAATATTGGTTTTAACATATATTAATTTCATAGAATCCCAATGTAGTAGGAATACAATTATCTTAACAACCCAACTATATGATTAAGATGATGTAATTATCTATAGAAATAAGAATGATATAATATAAAAGTGGTGATTGGAGTAAATATACATAGTTTGATATTATTTCTTACCTAGATGATTAAATAATTTTGCTCACAAAGTTCACTATACAATTCATCTATTGTGAATATAATTTTCTATCATGTCACATGTCAACTAGTTTAGTGTTCTTATAACTCTTATAGGTTTCATTAGATAACTAAATTTTACCAACTAATTCACTATGGCTTTATCAAAGTGCCTAACATAAAAGTTATATATATATATATATATATATATATATATATATATATATATATATATATATATATATATATATATATTGAGTTTATTTCCAAATTCAATATTTTTGGACATCAATACTTTTAGTTTGATCATTTATATCAAATATACAAATTTCAAGTGCAATTCCTACCTAGTAATGTCCTCTTGGAGACATTCCCTCGAAGCTCTCTTTTTGTGTTCCTTTGTATGCTCCCATTTTGTATTCCTTTATGTGCTCTCTCTTTCTATATATATTCTATTATTTGTTCTCTTAGCTCTATGCCCCTTTTTCTTTCCCTAGACCTTCCTTTTTCTCTTTTTGTAAAAATGAATCCTCCATTTTTAATCCTTTTTCTTTCCAACTATGGCATGTTTTTTTAAATCTATCATTTTTACTTTATTTATATTTATGAAAAGATTTTTATCTTTTTTGTTTTTTCTCTATATTTAAACCTTTCCTCTTTTTCATATTTTTCCAATTTTTGATTTTATTTATTTTATTTCTTATTTTCATATTTTCCTAATTATCTTAATAATAAATGACTATTGAGTACAATCATTAGCCATAATAACTTAATAAAAACAGTACAATAATAAACACAAGATTAACTCCACATCATTGCTACACTATGCTAACCATGAAGAAATATAATCTAAATGCTCTATGCTAACCATTCAATTATGCATCTAACATGCCTTAAATAATATGGTGTGTGTAGTGTTCTAGCTGATTTTTCTATCTTATCCCAACATATCCATCTACATCACCCTCTCCGATGATGCTTTCCCTCCATCACACTCTGAGGGATGAGTTCTCCTACGTCAAACTCATAAAAATAAATAAGTTAGACCTTATATCATGATATATATATATATATATATATATATATATATATGAAATAACAACTCATTAATGTCATAATGTAACAATATACACTACATATATATCATAACAATGCAACCATGTAATCAAAGTAATATCCAACTACCCCATAAGAACATATAATCTCATAGTTTAGGTAAATAATAAGAAAATAAAATTGATAACTATAAATATAAATAGATAATCAAGTAAGTTTTCTTAGTGAGGAATCGGGATGTAATATCATTCTCTCCTGAATCTAGTCATCATCTTGGATGACTATTATTCAAACATAAGTTTTGAATTAAAAACATTGTTTAGTAGAAAAATAACATAAACTAAAGTATCAAAGCAAAAAAATAATGTGGAAATCACATGTAGAAGTCATCATAGTCCTCCCAAGTATCACTATCTTGAGAGTATTGGTCCCACATGACCTTGCACTATGACTTCTCTCTATTACTCAAATGAAGTTTGTGATTGTCAATTACTCTGATCGGTTCTACCACGACCACTCTAGGATCTAAAACTTGTAAAGCATTCCAATTCAACACATGCATAGGATCAACTATATAATTTTTAAGATAAGAAATATGGGAGACATTATGTAATATAGATAGGGATGGTGGTAATGTAAGCCTATATGTTATATGATTGAAACACTTCTAACACCTCGAAGGGTCCCACATATCTTGGTAACAAATTCATTGACTTCCCAAATTTAATCACACTATTTTATGGCTTAACCCACAAGAATAATTTACAACCTACTAAAAAATACCTATCTATGCTCTTTACATTGACATTAGTCTTCTTCCTATCATTGGCCTCGACCAATCTCTTCCTAATTAATATGACTTATTCTTCTATTTCTAAAAGCATCTTAGATACAAAGACTACCCTATCCACCAACATGTCTGACTTGATTGTTATCCTATACCTTCTTTTGTATAGTGCCTTAAATGGTGTCATCTTAAAAGTTTATTGGTATGAGTTGTTGTAAGTAAACTCAACCAATGGAGGATAGTCTTCCAACTTTTATTGTTGATCAATGTAATACATATGAATAAGGTCCTATAATACCTGATTAACTCACTTAGTCTGACTAGTAGTCTTTGGGTGATATGCAATAATGAAGTTTAGTTACATACCCAAAGTTGAATTTATAGTTACCCAAAACCTAGAATTCATATTCAAAAATGATCTTCTTTGGAAATCCATACAACCTATATACTTCCTTTATCAACCTCTTTGCAAGAGTAGGGGAATCATCTATCAAGTTAATTGGTATAATATGAGCCATCATGGTGAGTTTATCAACTACTAACAATATCATATCATGCCTATTTAGTGACATGGGTAAACCTTAGACAAAGCCCATATTGTTCACCTTCCACTTCCATTATGGTATATCATACAAATATAATAACCCAACTGGATGCATATATTCAACTTTTACTCACTGACATTCCAAACAATATAACACAAAACCCACAACATCTTCCTTGATTCACTTTCTTAAATATAGTGTTCTAAGCTCTACCATGAGCTTGGTTACTCCTAGATTTCTTGAATATGGGGCATTTTATATTTCTTTTAGAACATTGCTCCATAAATTCTCTCAATCTAGCACATACATCCTTCCATTATAACGCAAAAGACCACTCTCTAATATGAATATTTTATTAGGGATTATGAAAATGCTTAGATAATGCTTTAATAACCTAATTGTAGAATTCATCTCCTAGAAAGAATTTGATCACTTGATCCTTGAAATTAGTATTAATAGTAACCATGATTGTTATATACCTTTTGTGACTAAGGGTATCAACTACTGTATTTTCCTTTAAATTAATATAGTTGATATAAAAATCATAGTCAAATAAGAACTCAAGTTAACATCTTTGATGAGCATTCAGACTCAGTTAGGTGAAGATGTACTTAAGTTCTAAGTTATATATCTTGAGCTCCAATGCTTTTCCCAATAAGTAATACCATCAAACTTGTAAAGTATGCACAATTAATGTATGTTCCAAGTCATGTGGGGCATATTTCACCTAATAAGGCTTCAACTTCTTTGATTCATAAGTTAATACTACACCATTCTACATATAGATTCCTCCTAGTCCATCCCCTGATGCATCTGTGATCACTAAAAATTGACCATTGGGGTCAGGAACCCTTAACACTAGTGTTTAAGTAAGTCTACTTTTCAATTCCTAAAAATCTACTTCGCACATTTTTTACTAGAAAAATCTTTGGTCCTTTCATTATATATAAGTAATTGGATTATTTATCTTGGAAAATTTTGGAATGAACTTCCTATAATATCCTATTAATCCCATTAAACTTCTTACCTCATGTATATTGTTTGGTGCTAGCCATTACATTATGCCTCGTATCTTTGTTGGATATACATAAATACCATCTATAGAAATAATATGTCCCATATGTTTTAATCTATCCTAAAAAAATGTGCACTTAGATAATTTACCATACGACTTGTGCTTTCGTAACCATTGTAGAACCTATTCTAGATGTTGAAGGTGTTCCTATTCATCCTTAGAGCACACAAGAATGTCATCAAGAATGGCCAAAACAAATTGATCAATATAATCCCTAAGCACACTATTCATGAGATTCAAGAATGTTATCAATGCATTAGTCAACCCAAAGGGTAACATAGTGAACTCATAATGCCCATAACAAGTCCTGAATGTTGTCTTTGGAATATCCTCATCCATAATCCTTAGATGATGATATCATACTCTAAGATCAATGATATGAGGTAATAGATACTTATTGTTGATAGTTTCCTTATTTAACATTCTATAATCAATGCAAAATTTGAAGAGTATAATTATTCTTCTTGACAAAGACAATTGGTGCACCCCATGATGACACACTTGACCTAATCAACCCCTTTGACAATAATTCCTAGAATTGAACCTTCAATTCAACCAAATTAGTGGTTGTCATCTTGTAGGTGCCTTAGATTGTGCCTTAGAGAAATTAAACTCATGTCTAAGAAGCAATCTTGGAAACTCTTCGAAAAACACATCATGAAAATTCGTAAGGAATGGATAAAGTTTGAGAAATAGTTCCTTAGTTTCATCTATTTCATTTATCTTGACGATAAATGCTTCAGAACCTTTTCCTTGGGACCTCTCGAGTTGCATAGTAAAAATTTACCTAAGCTTCAACTATGTTTTCTTGCCTTGAATTTATGTTTGATTTCTAAACTCATCCAAACACTCAACCTTCTTCAAGTAGTAATCGACCTTGGAATTATGTTTCTTAATTTAATTGAATTTGAAGATCATATCATATGACTCTTATGGCATTACATATAGATCCATTATTATTGTGAATTTGGGTGACCTAATATCTTCTTCAACTAAACATTTGTTAATAATGACTTTTGAGTCATTCCCATATTATATTGACAATGTATTTTCCAGTACGCCATCTCTTATAGATAACTTACTAAGAATTATATAAGTTATACAACATTATATATCCCATGTATCTATCAAAATAGAAAGTGAATATTTAAATAAATTACTTGATAGCTCTATGGGTGATGCTTAAAATTTAGTTTGATGATTATCAACTACTGCATGAATATGCTATTGAAAATTGCCTTGCTAAATCATAGGACCTTTTTTCTTTGACTTATCCTAAGGGAACTCAAGAGCATAGTGGTTTTTTACACAAAAGTGAAAACCTCTATGGGGTCTTTTCCTATCATCTTATTGGTTTCCCTTTAAACTTCCTTTGAAACATTGCCCAGTTTCTTATTGCCTAAACCATTGTTGAATTTGGCATTCTAATTTTTGAACTACTTCCTAGAGTCTCCAATTCTCTGATTCCAGTTCTATTTCGAAGTTGACTTGGAATTTAAAAACTTTTTATTAAACTTTTATCTAGCCTATGTAAGAGACTTTAAATTTTGTACCTATTTGACTACCTTCTTGAAGACCTAGTCTATGGTATAAGCTCCATGAATGTCTACCTCTCCACTAATCTAGGGTTTCAATCCCATGATAAACTCCGTGATCTTAAACCTCTCATTTTCCTAGTACCAAGGTACATACCTCAAAAGTTTGGTGAACTGATCTTAGTACTCATTCAATGATAAATATCCCTACTTTAGATTCTATAAATATATGAGTTTGTGATAAAAATATAACTATGGAAGCCAACATAATTTGAACAAAGTATCAAACTACTCCCAAGTAATGGTGGTAATGTTAAGGTTCATTTCCAAATTCTTGTTGGCCCACCATGTACATACCTCACCAACCAGTTAGTATGCTCCCCAAATTGTTTTATTAACCTTAGAGTAATTTCTAATATTAATATCCTTTACCTATTCAATCAACCACATTATTGGTTCCATGTTGTAAACCTCTTGTACTCAGCCTTACACACTTGGGTAGCATGGGAAACAAATATGGAAAACACAAAATTATATTGTTATAGATGGGGAAGGGTTTATCATCAGGATGGAGCGAATGCAAAAAATGACTGGAAGACATCAACATAGGGTATGGTTAACTCTATATTACTTTTGGGTTTACCTAAACCAATATGAGAGGACCTACGAGGTAGCTTTCTCATAAAGAGGGACACTACAATTCAATCTCTATGTGTATTATTGGGATACAAACACATAAATTTGACAAGGGCATAGCCAAATTTGTTCACTCCACTTGGCAAGAGTATCTTTTACCTATGAAGCATTAGGCTTATATTTTGTTTTAGGTGAGCATCAAAGAGGAATCTAGCCTACTCCAGAGGTTCAACCCCACCATAGGTGACCTATAACCTGGGGTTGTTCCCATTTTATATCTCAATTGGGGGAACCCTAAATAACTTTTCCCAAGGGTGCAAATTAAAGCTAATAACACTATGTTATCCTAATATCTCCACCTTGGACTAAATTCAAATTAAATTAGGGTGATCATGCATAAATGTGCCCCAAATTATTCAAAATTTTAATTATCGCATATGAATATGGTGTATGTGTCTCACTTTTGGCATAAAAGGGACAAAATCATGAGTGAAATTAGCATAAATGGCTATTTGGGTGTGTTTATGTCATAATTGAAACTTAAGATGTGCCAAACACACCATATTTTCATGATTTAAAGTGAGTTGAGGTAATCATACATAAATATGCATAAAATTTTGGACATTTTCTCTAGTAGCATGTGGGTACATTGTTTTCTATCAGTTTTGGCATATAAGGAATTGAAGTGATTATCCATGAATCTACCCCATTTTTTGGATTCTCCATAGTGAAAAATGGATATGGTGTTATGATGTTTTTATCCTATAATCCCCATAGTCTCATGTAAAATGACATAAATGGGTGGTTAGATATGGTTGGGTCACCAATGCGACCCTTGTTTCCCAAATCATGACACTTTGGATTTATTTTAGAGTAAATTTATGTGATTACACACACATGTGCCCCAAATCATATACATTTATCATGGTCACAAGTGGATATGCTATTATTTGGTGTCTTTTGGCATGTGGCAGACTTAATTTAAAGTGAAATTAGTATCAAGGGGAGGTTGATTTGCATATATCACCAATATGACTTATAATGTGATAACTACTTCACTTTATCTTGATTTTGAAGTGAATAGGATTGATCATGCATAAATGTGCTTAAAATTGTTTTCATTCCCTAGTCACAACTGAATATAGAATTTGTATATTATTTTTAGCCAATATAGTAACTAATATCAATAAAAATAAAATAAATTATTGGTTGGATTTAAAAGTACCATAATGTGACTTATCTTATGACAATCGCACCTATTTTTCTGAATCATAAGAGAAATGGGTTGTTCAAAAACAAATGTGCTATAATTATTTTCATTTACCTTGGTTATAAGTAGATATGGTGTTGTTGGTCTCTTTTGGCCTAGAATGGATCCACTCTCAAATATAAGAAGCATAAAATTGTGGTTGGGAGTGCTTGGGTAACCAATACAACCTATGTTTCAATATGCACACTATTTTGCATGAATTTAGATAGAAATGGGATGACAACACATAAATATGTTGCAAATTTCTTGATTTACCTAGGTTACAAATAATTATGGTGTGTTTTTTCACTTTTATCTTGTAAAGGACCTAATCCTAAGTTAAATCAGCATAATGGATGTGTGGTTGTGTGTTGGTTTGTAAAATTAAATTTTAAAAATATAGAACTCCTAGAAATTTCAATAAATAATTTGGAAGCCCATAAAACCTTTAAAATGGCTATATTTGTTTTTAAAAAAGGACATGAGTTGAAAACATTACACCCTTAAATCCTTATTTCAATACTAAAATCCTTAAACGACTAAGTACTAACGATATTAAATTTAAAAATTATTATCTTCCAAATCATAACTCATAGAGCTATGAAAACAATTATTGAAGATGCAAAGTGACCCTAATTTATCATATTTACTAAATTAATATCTATTTTATCAAAATTCCCTAGCTTTTGGTTCTTCAACTTGCTTGCTTTATAACCTTTTAACATTACATACTATTAGTAATGTGTATGTGTTATAATGTGTACATGATTTTAGGAATACACATTTTTGTGATTTAGGTTTACATATAACTGAACCTAAAGCAATATATACTATGATGTTTACAATTTTTTTAAATTTAGTCTCAGATTTAAATCATTTTTATATGAAAAATGTTCACTTTTTGGCCCTCAAACTTCTTGTGCATACCTTAGACCCATGCAAGATAGCTTATTTCCCCACTGGTGGTGGTTGAGGAATTTTAAATTAAATAAAACTATGCATGAGATGTTTTATATGGTGTGGATAAGTCCTTCTAATCTTAATTAATTTAATTTAAGATGGGAACTTACAAAGTTCTTCTATGAGATCTGATTCATCAAATCTAATGTGACCTAGAAAAAATTGTGAAAAAGGGACTAAATTTTAAATTAGATAAAATAGATAAGAAACTAACCATGACTTAATTTAGTTTGTAATAAATTCATGTTATCTCAAAACTATCTATATAGTTGAGGTAGGTTGAGACATAATAAAAACATAGTCAATGTAGTTGGTTTCATAGAGACATTAGAAGAAAATAGTATATCATCCTAGCCAAAAAATTAGAATTAGTATTAGGGGTAAAATTAGACTATATAAGTGTGTCTAATAAAGTATAAATATAAGTATTCAAGGAATCAAACTATATTGGACTAACTGATATAGTTAGACTTGATCTGGAAATGGAGTACTCCATTAGGTTGGTTGTTATAATTGGAACATTCATTGATGAAGATAAAAACCACACCTATCTCACCAATATATTTATGAAAGTATGAAAATGTAATAGGTTAGTGTTTCTATTTTTTAATTAGTATAAATTTATCTATTTTTCTAATACATTTAGGATATCTGAAAGTATAGAAGTAATAATTTTCTCCAATACGATAGACAAAAAGGGATGTCGAGGATTATCCTAAAATTTTATGTAAGTAGGATAAGGAATGTGAGAATCAATAGGATAAAATGATATATTAAAATAAATTTATAATGTTATTAATTTTTATCAAGTATTATTCATCATTTTAATAAAAAAGGTTAACAATGTTTTTATAACATTAATAGTTAGTAGGGAAAGGATTTGATTTTGATTATTATGTTATTGATTTTGAGTGTGGCTTGGAAGCAAATCAGACTAAATGGTCAGATTAGTGTTGGAAATGGCATATAAATTGACTTTAGAGTGATTATACTTGGGTATCTTATCACAATATTTTTTTCACTCTTTAATTATGGATTCATGATTGATGTTTGGACCAAAAAAGAATTTTAAATCTATGTGCCTATATTTTTACAAGTCTCATGAGAATGACATTTATTTAAATGAAATGAAAAAATCATTTGGGGTGATAATAATGATCACTAGGATGGGAAGTGTCAAATTATCTAGGTGAGGATCTACAAACCAATTTCTTAATCTCATCTAGGGAAACAGGTTGATGGATGTCACAATTTTATCTATTAATGACGAGGATGATGCTAGAATGGATTTCCCTTTAGAGATGTATAAAGAAAAAAAAAATTATATCTTTATGGAAGGATAACATCTTTAATTCTATTATAATCATATGTGTTAGAGACATCATCATCTATATAATTAATTTTTTAGATCCCATACGTATTTGAGTTACAAGAATGGGTTCTGAAACCTCAAATTATCCTATAAGGAAATGTTGTCATTTATCTTGATCTATGGATTCATTGAATGATTTTGGAGTAAAATTCCTAATAATATATTTTATTTTTAAATTAAACACTTTTGTGAAATTTTTAAAGATATTTTCATTTGATGTATTATGCTCTGCATTTTTTGATAAGGTTTCTAGTTTTTTATATGGGCTTAGATAGTTTCATTTTCCACTTATTTATAATTGATAAAGTGAGTGAAATTATTTTCATGAGTTTTTTTGGATTTAAATTATTTGACCCATGTATTATCTAATTCTTCTAAGCTATAAATGAATTGATAATTTAGTTGATTGCACCAATATACAACATCAACCAATAAGGTTTTGGAGAGTAATTTGGTAGAGGAAAAGGTGTTCATTTTAATATAATATTAATATAGGTTTCCAAAGGGCTTCAAATGAAAATTAGGATTGATATATCCACTATTGTATATCATAAGATTGATGACCTATGGAATTTTTTTCTAATTAAGTTCTAATGGTTCAATCTGGAGATGTTTGATGACTTTATTATGAATAATTAGTCATAGAATGAGATGACCATGAGTATCTTGAATGGTGAGTGTGGGGAATTCAGATTTAGACCTCCCTACTAAAGTTATTGGGGTTGATTTTGCATTTGAAAATGTTGGGTTTACGTTTTCATCATTTTAATTCTATTATTAACATGAATGTTTGAAATTTGGCTTATTACTTGTAAGATGATTTGATTTGGTTCAAGATTGTTTGGATAGAGGTGGAGGCTTGAGTATCCTATTGGGATGTTCCAGATGTAGCATTGGAATTGGTGTTAGTGTGATCACTTTGAGTATTACAACTAAAATAAATGTTTACCATGTTAGTAACAATATTAGGCAGGATGGAAAAGAAATAAATGAGGAAATCAAAAATAGATTTTAGCCAAGTCATATAAAAAAATTATTATTATGGGAAGGAAGACATTCCACATCAGGTACCATCTTATATTGATAAACAACTACATGGTCCTCATGCTTGTGATCAGTGAAGATAAATTATCATTTATTATATATACTCATTGTCACATTCCTCTTTTATTTCATATTATTGGGGTAAGTGACATCATATAGCTTTTTTAGGATTATTATGTGGCTCATATATTTTACATCTATTGTAAGCCAGAGGAAAAGTTCTTATAAATTGCTCTATAGTCAAGGAAATATTGTAAGGCATGTAATCTTATTTTGATAAATTATTAAGATTTGTTAGTTTCATAGCATTCACATTGATACAAAATAGTTCAAAGTCTTGGAAATTTTTCTTTTTGGATTGGTTTAAAAGGTGATTCTTAATAAAAGATAAAATATCAAATTTACCAAGCTAGTTGGATTAGTTTTTTACACTATAGTTCCAAATAAATATTATATTAGGTTGGACAACATAATTGGGAACTAAGATAGCATAAAATAAACTATATAGAGTAATTTTATTTAGTGTGATCACTAAAAATAGTAGTATTGGGTTAGACAATACATTTGGTAGGAGGGTGATATAACTAAATTATATTGAGTTGGTTGACATAATTTGGAAGACACATAAAATTATATTAGGTAGTATGATATATTTAATAAGATAAAAATAACTATAACATGATAGTCGATGAATTTGTCACACAACATAAAATGGTACTAGGTTGATCCATAAAATATATAAGACAAAAAATATAAAAAATTAACTATGTAGTAGAAAAATCAAAGTATCAAGGTAAATTTGTTTGATGCATATGTTCTTAAATATGCTTATCCCAAAAGTAAATAATGAATGAATCCTAAAGGGCACTAACTATAGAGGATTACATCATCTTTTAGCCACATAATCCATTCTTTTTTAGGTACATTGAGAGTAAATTCCTAGGACTAACCACTTACTACTTAAGTAGAAAATCATATGGCTAAAAGGCTTCTTAAAGGCTAAATAGTAAAATCCTAGGTGTTTTTAATATAACATGAGGTATAAGGAAACTAAATTTTATCTATAGTGTTATCTAGTGGATTTATTATTTTGGCATTACCCCTCACACCATACCTCATGTAAATTTATGACTACTTAGCCTATAAATACATCTATTACGAGTTTTAAAACAACCAAAAAAAATTTAGGAATGAATAGAAAAATAAGATGAAAATGATTCAATTAAAAGATAAATTTACAAAATACAATTAAATAAATAAGAAAATAAAATGACATCTAGGTAGACAATATAGTTATTATAAAAAACATTCAAACATCACTATATTAGGTTGGCCAATATAGTTAGAATCACACATAGAACTATTCTGGGCTAGCCAATACCATTTGTATAAAATAGGAAATGGTATTGGGATGGATAGTATAGTTTATAAAACTAATGAATGGTATACAGCCAAAAAATGATTTGAAATTAAATATATATGATTATTTTGATGATGCCACTAATAAGCTTAAAGGGTAAACATGAAACTAATCTAACCAAAGGTGGAATAAGATTCACTTTAGGTTCACTAGAATGTATGCATGTGTTAGGATGACCTAAAATTTTCTTCTCTCTCTCTCAATATACAAGGACTCTATTAATTTCAGTTTAAAATAATTTCCATATACTTGGATTAGTGGGTAAATACCAATGATATATGTAGATATAGTAGAGGGTAACCTAAAACTCAACCGTTAATAGGAAAGGGTTCAAAATACTAAGCCTATGACATAGGGATATACCTCTCACTAGACCTCAAAAAATTTAAATGATTTTAATAATTATTGTAAATATGAATGCAAATCAAATAATGGGTAATTTATTATAAAGATGGTAAGGTGAAATGGTCAACCAAATGGGGTTTATTCAACCTAAGGTGATGAATGGTAAGCCTAATAAATATTATATATATATATATATATATATATATATATACCAATGTATTTGATATAAGTAAGATCCTAAGAAAGGGTATAAATATATGTCCATAAAGCAATAAGAAATACATAATCTACTAATTAAGTAAATAAAAGAGTATATGCATATAAATACTCACCTTTTAGTGGATATATCAACACTTCTATTTCCCTCTTTGGATCAAGTGGAGATTTTCAAGAGATTTTTGTGGGTAGAAGACCTCAAATGGTTTTATGAATGTTTTAATATCCTTATTTAGGAACTCTTAAAGAGATATCCTATTGATATTTAATGAGACCACAAGACAACACCTCAAATATAAGGTTATATACCACTAACTCTCCAAAATAATCCTTAGGGAAAAATTGTTAGTGAAAGTAGAGTGTATGAATGCGATATGTATTATTAGGAATGAAATATGACCCCTATATAAGGTTCCAATAATTAAAACCAAACCTAAATTATATGTTTATAATGGACATGAATATATAGTTGAAAATTTTCAACTAATATAATTCAATATTAGTTATGTTTATATAGTAAAAGTGTAAGAAAATAGACTCAAAATGTATCGAAATGGCTAGTCCATTAGAGGAAGGAATTAATAAAAAAACATGGAATGTTACACAAGAAAAAAAATTAGGATATAGGGAATTTATAAAATCTAAATAAGAATTATATGAAGATGAAATATGGATAAAGACTCAAAGGAGTTTAGACTAATAGTAATAATGGTGTAATAGGATAGTATGCATACATCTCTCACAAAGTACCATGACCTAATCTAACCGCATTCATATTGCACCATTTAAGGTGTCCACTAAAGGATTTTGATGTGTTGACAATCTATTTCAATAGAAAACATGAGTAGAGTGAAAATATTAACTATATATGGTCAATCCATTATATTCAATCAAAATCACTAGTTGATACTCACCTAATTTAGTGGTTACCAAATAACTATAGAAAACAAAATTATAAAATCAAACATTTTCTTAGGGTTAACCCTTTTCTTTGTTTGTTGATGGTGTGAAAAATTACCTAATTCGACTAATTTGAAAATAAATCAAAGTCTCATTTTAAAATAACTTGGAAAATATATGCCATACATCTGTAAACTACTGCATATTAATAAAATATGACCTCCTCTTCCAAACTTGAAAATAACTCACTAGAAGTACTTGAAATCCATGTCTAAAGCACACTAAAGTCAATTCAAAGAAAGCATGGTAAAATATTGAATAAAAATGATTAGCTACATCCATATAAAATAGGAGCATAATTTCATAATCATGCTAGGTGGGAGAACTACACATGGCTTGGTTTTTATCCTCAGACTATCAAATACATAGGTAGTATTAAATCATAAAATGGGGGTAATTGTGGTTAGCTCAATGCATTACACTTTTTCATTTTTTTCAAGTTTATTCCCTAACAAGCACACAAAGGGTTTCAACGTGAAAGAAATTGATTAATAAAGTTTCACACATCATCAATATTTTTGATCATAGATACAAACATTATAGATATAGAAAAAGGTGAATGTATAGTTTTAGTCTCTCATTTATGCACAAGTTAGTACCCACCAACATATTTTAGTATCAATTAGTGATATTGACATAAATTTAGTAGAACTGACCTTGGGTAGATAGAGATACAATTCTTGAAGTAACTAAATCACAAGCCTAATTTTTTCTAATTCCCACTTCTAGAATATATTCATAGTCATACAGTTACCTAGAAAAGTGAAATATCTATCCCTTCATTATACTTATTATATTTATCATATTCCATATGTTGAATCAATGAAATTAGTTTCATTAGTTTACATTAAAATTTATGCTTGAATGAAATAAATTAATATCTAAATTATTATAATTATTTATATCCTACTAGATTTAGTATTAAACACATGAATATAAATTACTATAAAATAAGAGAAAAATAATACATTTCTGTAGGCATCCAGAACCTCACACACATCCAGTAAAATATAGACACTCTTGAATTTGATTCAAGTGACATGTAATAAATTTTATATTATTTTCAAATATCTACACAGTCTCAGTCTTACATAGAATATTAATAATATAGTTTTCTAATTCCCTTATTTCATTTCAATAATTATTAGATTGAAAAGTTTTAATCATATTCTTTTTTATCATTCAAATGAGTGTTTTGTTGTGATATTTTATAAAATCTAAATAGTGTATAATTCAAATCAAATTATTTGAAAGTAAGTTAAAACATATTACAATGTATTAGATAAAACATTAATCTAAATGTTAGATAGATATATGATTGAGCAATTTCAACCTAATACTTATGGAAATTACCTAGCATATTTTGATACTTAGATTGTTATTATTCTATGTAGGACTGAGACAATATGCAATTAGATGAAAATAAAGAAAAATGGATTAGAATTTACTTATATTAAGTACATGAATATTTGTATTTACCTATAAAATTATGTTAGGATACATATGATCCTATTACAATCTATAATCCTCAGGTAGTATAGAGAAATTTCAAATTTATCATGTGAAGATGTGCCTCATTATTTTGGAATGAGTTACTAAACCTACTTTAAATATTTATTCATATGCAATACCAAGTGCTCATTGTGTGACAAAATATAAAAATTATGTCTCCTTCTCTCTAAAAAACCAAATCTTATTTTGAAACTAGGTTAAGTTTTGTAAAATGGGAAGAAAGTGCGTTAAGATAACCTTAACAATTCATAAATGAATGGATAAACACTACCTATGTATCTAATAGTTTAAATAATGAATTCAAACCATGTCTATCTCTCCCCATTATATTTGTGTGAAATGTTTATCATTTTATGAATTTAACTATAATCTATCTTTTGATACATGACAATGGCAAACTTGGCTTGTCTTAAGTTATTTAGACTTGGCTAGGGCCTGCTCCTTTAGAATAAAATTTGAATTTGTAATTTTAGTGATATCCCTTTTAATGTGAAAGTGTGTATATATGTATCTTTTTTGAGTGATAGATTATAATATATGCTTATCAATATTTTGTATTTAAATTTTGAATCTCTATGCAATTTCTCATGCCGTCTACATGCGAAACATATGGGTCAACCCATAAATATAATTTGAATTTGAAAAATGTTTGTAGCTTATTGTGAGGATAGTTATATCATGGTTGGATAATTCCCAAATAGTGTAGGTGTTTGAGTCTAAAAAATTAATTTTTAAGGAACAAATATAGATTTTATAATATATATATAGTATACTAGGATTTGAGCAAGTTAGACACATACTAGAGAATTATCATAGAGGATTGATAGAAAACATGGAAGGTTAATACCATACATATCATATGGATAGAAGAGCAATGTGGGAAAGATATATCTATGTATGTATGAGTCATTTAAGGTGAATTATGTCAAGACTGACATTGAAAAGTGTCTACAAATTCACCCAACTAGATATAATATTAAAATTAAATATAATGATAGATAAAAAAGAATAAAGAGTTGGGCCTATGTGTGCAAGCACACTATGGATTTGAGAAAAGTCTCAAAATGTGTAACATGATTCATGAAAACTTGAAAACAATATGTAAAAATCAATGTCCATATTTAAAATGAATATAAATTAAAATGAAACCTTTGAAACTTAAATATTAAGGAAGGAATACCCTTTCAATTGGATGTACTATGTTTCCCTATGATGCATTATATATGATGATTCCTTTTGGATCATTGAAAAATTATTCTTCTTGATGAAACACTAAGGAATTAGTCTTCCCATTTAATCATTTGGAGATTGGGAGTGATCATGTCCCAATGTAAAAATGTACTAACACAATGACCATGCGTTTGTAAAATAAATGTCCAAACCATCATGAAGATAGAGTAATGTTAGGTCATTGAGTGAAGTTCAACCACTCTACTCATTTGAATGAGCTTGAACCTAAAGACATAAGGGGGATCCTATATAAGACTCATGTAGTGTAAATAACCACTATAAAAAAAATTCTATACCTAAAATGTTCACTTATTGGGACCATTAATATCTCATCAATATCTTGATCAAAAATAGAAAATTATAATAGTTTATGTATGAATAACTTTCATACCCCATAATTTGATCAATTAAATGCCAACATGATATTTATTGATTGAAAATGTGAATTTTGGGATTAAATTATGTAAAATAATATTTATTGTTATATATATATATATATATAATTTTATCCCAAATCTTTTTTTTTTTTAAACCTATAGCTCGTGTTTCTAAATAATTTGTGCATGTCTTCCATATGATCTCAAATTTTATCCTAAATTTGAGAAACACATGTCCCATATTATGAATTAAATGAATAGTCTTACCCAATATGAACTTAATGAATCATGTGAGCCATCCAAAAACATGAAATTTATGTAAATAGAGTGTTGAGTATCAATAAAAATCCCACTAATATGTTGAATTTTGAGATGAGGAATATAATGTGCAAAGTACTCATCTCAAAATAAAAATGTTAACTACATGACACTGTATATAAATAAATAATCATTTATAAACATGTGTAACATGTGGATAATATTTCATCATCATATGAATATATAATCAAAACATATATGAAACATGTAGTGTAAGGCATAAAAGTGTCATGTGAAGATAGATATAAAAATTAGATATGTAGTATTAATGATCATTGGTATAAGATTTAAATAATAAATATGTACAAAAATTACATGATATGAATCATTGTGTTTCACAAAAGAAAGAAAGTGTGTGATATAGATAACGAAACCATAAAACTAACCAAAAAAACATAGATGTATCCACTCATAAACACATAATTCATGGGCATAAATCACACAAATCACATGTAATAGCAATCAATTTCATACAAGTCAATAAACACACTCAATGTAAAATAATATGTCACCCATGTTGGACATTATCATTGATTAAGGGATAGATTGTTGAGCATTATCATTGACTAATGAGTTTTGAAATAAGTGTTGTCATTGATTTCAAACTAATGTCATTGATGTCAATATGATGTCATTGATGTAAATTATTCTTTTGAAGGTTCTTGTGCCATGTAAGAGTTGAGTTATCATGATAAAATAAGTAAGCTATAAAGAATAAATTATATGCTTTGAATATCTATGTAAGCAATTCTAAATATGATTCAAATGAGTTATGAAGATGAGAATGCCCCAAAGAAAATTTGATAGTGTTTGAGTATGAGAGAGGTTGTTTGAGTGTGAATACATGAAAATGTTTGAGCATGAGAGAGATTGTTTGAGTGTGAACACTTGGAAGTGTTTGAGCATGATAGAAGTTGTTTGAGTTTATACATTAGGCATCGAGGACCTTGAAAATGATTATAAGGTCAGCTCCTAAGATTTACATATTCATCTCTAAAGATGCTATGAAGATATTTAATCAAGCTCCAAATATATATAAGAATATTTCAGAAAGCTCTGTTGAAGCTCCAAAGAAGAGTGAGCGTATGAGTGTGCTTGATCATACACAAGAGGCATTGTACCATAAGAGAGTTTCAAGGTGAAGCCTAAAGGGTGTGTATAATGTCACATTCAAGGCTTTATATGACTAGTAAGTCAAGGCTTAGAAATCAAAAGAGAGATGGTGAATAGATGAGGTATTAGGATTAGTTTCCATGACATGGGTGAGAAAGTGATCATTGAAAGAGGTTAGGCAAGTTTTTTTATGTATGTGCTTGATTTTTTAGATCAAGGTTTGTACGAAAAATATATAAAAGTGTTTCAATGTTTTTCAAGTATATAAAATGAAGAGGTGTCAACCCTAGAAGGTTTTTCCAGTGTTTGTTGGCATGTACAACACTACATGAGAACCTAATATTCTTATGGTAGATGAAGAAGTATTATATCTCAAATATCCAATTATTAGTTTCTTGAAAGTGGATTTATGTTTGATGGATTGTCATTAATACTATAAGATGGTCTAAAACCTAATAACCCTAAAAATGACCCAATATTGAAGATTATATTATAAATATACCAAAAAAAATTTACATGGCCAAGTTAAGTTATTGGAGGTTTAAATAAACTCTCCCAATCATCTCTAAGTATGATTGTTTTATTAGGAGAGTGAGCAGACCCTACAGGAATGTGCTTATCTTTCAAATAATTTTTGTTGCAAATAGAGTTTAAAAAGTCAAATTTACTAAGTGGATGAAGATGTAAGTGTGAGACTTAAATTTGTTGTGAATCAAGGTTTATAGATAGGTTCTATATCTCTAGTATGAATATTTGGTGATCCAAGTTGGCTAGTCACTAATAGACCTAGTGGTGTAGATAGTTTAAAAATTAAGCAAAAGTGAAACAATGATTATTGATGTGTTTTCATGTAAGAGTGATGCATTGAAATGAATTATGATGTTTTTTGGGTCTTTAATAATATATACATGCTTTTAAAAATCTTTTAATTTAGAGTAAGAGGTCAGACCATTGAATCCAACATGGCTTATATAGCTGAGTAAAGTCTATGAGAGAGAAGATCAACATATTGGTCTATAAGACCAATAGTTTTCATTAGTAATAATGATATTTTTTATGGAGGTTTTTATAATTATGATATAAGATATTTTACATGAATTTAAATCCTTTGAATGTATTTTATTAGATATCATAGGTTCATGTTTTGTTGAATATGTTTTGGTTTCAGTTGGTAGTTCTAAGTGAGCATCTTATAGAGAAGAGTTTAAGCATGTATACCCTAAGTTGATGTATTAGCTGAATTTTGTGATGACCCTTATGTCATGATTTTTTGAATATGTAATTGTTTCAATGTTCATTTGGGAAATTTGAGTATATGCCTTAGTTGTTCAAGACAAAGTTTATGTATATGCATAGGCCTTTTATGAATAATGATTTGATAAAGGGTTCAAACGGTCGTTGGACCTAAACGATATGATGGACCTAAAGTGAAGTTTTAAAATGTATATTAGAGTGTCATATGATATATTCCTAATATTTTAGGTGTTTTAATATGATTCAAGAAGATCAAAGAATAATAAGTTGTTAAGAAGACCTATTAGGTCTCTATTAAACCTAAATGAGGAGCAAGGGATAATTAAGCTATGGCAGACCTATCATATTGATTGATTCATGATTAAGGCATGTTATTTTAATATTTTAAGACTTATTCATATCTAGCCTAATAGATAATATTATTTGGCTGACTAATAAAGATATGATCAAGTGATTTGTATAAAAGCAAGGTAGTTTAGGCCTATTTTGGTATACTTAGAAAGGGAGAGTAGAAGAGGACAAGAAAATTATATATATTATTGGTGAGTAGAATAAGGTCATGTGGACGATAATATAGATGTCATTAATAACTAATAGAGGTTTTGAATTTGATGATCAAGGTCATAAGACCTAATCAATCCATGAAGAGGGTTAGTTGAGAAAAGAAGGTTGAAGGCTAGTTTGAGAAGGAAAGAAGTGAGTGAAAAGATAAAGGATAATATCATCATCTATGATAGAATAAATAATGGTTTTTGAAGGTGATCAAATAACTAGGTGGTAGAGTTGGTGCTGATTCAACTAGGTGTTTGGTGCCTCCTGTCAAGTGGGTGCTTATTAAAGCTTATTTGAGTTGGTGTTGAGCTAGTTTGGGCTTGGTTCTCCATATGGAGTTGGTGCTTCACTGAATATTGGTGTTTGTCTTATAGGACATTATTCCATTTTCTTTATTAGTGATTTTTATTCCCCTTGAGGTTTTCCAACATATATGGTGTACTCTTGTGTTTCATGATTTTATGTTCTGGTGCTTATGCTGACTAAGATGAACATGCTTTTTATAATGGTTCATATATGATTAAGTCGAATTGAATGAAAAATTTTAAATACTGATTCACCCTAGTCAAATTATTTCCAAAAACCCAAGTAAGGATCTAACCATAATAATGGATAATAAAATGTCACACAATTCAAGAGCCACACCAAGTAAGATCATATACCAAAAAAAATAATAAACATTAATTGTAAAAGAAAGCAAGTGCCCAAAATAAAGTCATAAAATGAAAAATTAGTTTGGAAAAATTAATAAGAGAAGTCAAGGGACATAGAAATAGGCATAGAATGAGATAATAAAGCAATTCCATATACCAAGGATAAGTCAAAATAAATCATAATCAATGATTAGCTTATAAGAAATTAAATAGCTACAATAAAACATATAACAAGTTGAACTATTAATCTATGTCGATGTCATAACATGGTATTTGAAATTTATTTATGTAAATAATATAATCAAGTGAAGGATATAATTAAGGAAATAATTTATCTCAATATAATAAATGTAAATGACATATAAATATTTCAATTGTAACAATGTAACCTATGTAATGAGATTCATCTAACGTTTCCATGGCATCTAGGTAAAGGAATGTCTTTCATATATGCATCCATGTACCATTTAAATGATGTATGTCATGCATCTAACTCATATATACCATTAGATGCATGTGTGTATGTAATTAATATGTAATCTAAAAAGCATGTGATAAATAAGATAAACGAATCATGCACAACTAGCATCTATGTCATGTTTAGGCCATGATTTTTGGATTTTTTGGAATAATTTAATTGTTTGTTTTTAAATAATTTTTAATTTAAAAATTCTAACAAATTATCCGATCAAGGGGATAGTCATATTCAATTCATACATGAAACATCAAAATGGTCACCGACAATGACTGAGTAACATAATATAAGTAATGATTTCTTGTTGTGATGTAACCATCATCCTGAGCCATAGGATCATATGTATCATGAGTAAATCTAGGGAACATATTATATTGTGTAATTCCTTGTATAGTAGGAAAAAAAACTGCATGTGTTTAATATGGAACATAGTGAGATATTTTTAACACTAAATTAGGACATGATGAAATGAATAATGATTATTGTGAGTCCTACACAAATATCTAATGTAATGGGTGTTGAATCAATGGTCATCTACAAAATTAAACTACCTTCCTTTAAAATGTCTACATATAATAAACTTGAGTAGGTTATATATCTTACTATAGTGGTGATAAGGGCAGAGAAGGAGGCATTGGCTGCATATTATAATCAATTGAATACACAAAATTGTGAACACCTAATACCATGTATATAATTTACACATCTATTAAATGAAGATGGTAAAACACACATAATATGTATAAAAAGTCATCCTAACAACATGTCAAATAACATTGTACTCGATAAAACTAATAATAAATTAGAAATTATTGTAGGTCTAACCTTTAATGTTAGCACAATAGTCCCTAGATTATTATTTTTATATCCATAAAATAGATTAACTATATTTATTTGTATCTATCAAAACTCTATGAGGTTATCAAAAATGTTTTAAATTCAAAAAAATTATAGCATGACACCATGTATAGGATATACATAATATCATGATAGAAAATGTATGCTCATATAGATAATGATGTAGAATTAAAATTCATCATCCAATCTCATTGTCATCAAATGTAATTATAGGCCATTGTACACATATGCTTATTAGTGTACTAATAATATCATCCAATTTGTGATCAAATGTTAAAGGAGTACATTGTATCTGATATGCACCCCATAATTATCCATTATTTATGGTGCCACATGATTTGGAAAGGAATCAAAAAATATTTTAAACTTCACATTCCCATTTTGTTTTGAACCTATATCATTCATATCTATACTAACTTCAATAATGTTATCATTAGTAAGATACTTAATCTTATGTATTTGCACAAAGAATATTTATTAATAATTCTTATGAAAAATTTGGTATTCATGATATACATTAATTTCATGTCCATTGTGTAGAGGTATAATCATACCACCCTCCTTTGGTGGAGGAATAAATACAAAGTTTCACTCAAGTAATTTATTCCAAATCTTATGATGAGATTCAGGAAAACCTAAAAATTTCCTCCTTTGTTGATTGAATAACATTGAACAATTAGTATATTGTGACATTATAATTATTGTTTTCCTATTTCTTAATATCATTATATTTGAATTTATAACTTGTTTTGCTTTGAAATATTTTATTAGAATTAGCTGGAGAATTGGCAACATAATTAAGCTTGATCAAAGCAATAAGTTTGAACTATAAATATCTAATTGTATGACATAACTCATTATTTGATTTCAATATCTTAAACATAATAGTCTCATCGAGAGGGTCAATAAATATTTCCTTAATTGATCTTGTAAATCATTTTTAGCCATTTTTTTTTCATCTTCTAAAGAATGGTATTATATTGAAGCACATATTCACTTATTGGTTCATTATATCCTAAATGATTTTTAAAAATATGAGCATAAGACAATTTATCATTAATATTGATTGGAAAATGTGTTATAAAATAATAAAAAAGGATTGACTTCCTTAATTGATTATAACAGGAGATCATAAAACCAATGTAATGCATAGTCTTGAAGGTTTGAAATAACTTCCGTACTTAAAAACTTGTCATTGGAGAAATAGTCCAAAAGTTATAAATGAAAGGATTTTAAGGATTTCTCTAGATAACTTTAGCATAATATAATATAATCTTAGGAGCTATGGACCCTATAAGGATAGTTTGAAATATTTGGTACTAATGGATTTATAAGAAAAGCATGAGAATCTATTGATTGACTTTATCTAGGAAGTACCCTGATATAAGTTTAACATGTTATCCTATAGATATATAAAAATATATAGGGAGGATTGTGTAGTAGGTGTGGGTGTTTATGTCACATGAGAAAAAAATCATATGATGTACATAGGTTGGTTGTGTAGGGATAATAATCTATAAGGGAAACCTTTTTTTATCCCCACACCTTGGGTGGGTATCAGATTTGTATCTAAAGGTGTTTGCATAATTATAGTCATGATTATAGCAGTGTGAACACCTATTGTGTAATAAATACCTCCAAAAGGTATATTAGTGTCAGTGAAGGGCTCTTGTTATTTTTACTCTTATATGATAATTGTTACATTATTTTTTGTTCCTCTTGTGTTACATATAACACTTCATCATGCAGTGTTTATTTTAATATATTTAGTTGATTACCTTTCATTTATGTCATAAAATCTATAATGACATTCCACATATTCACTTCCTTTAATAGCATCCATAGTATTTTTTTTCCATCATGATCATGAGAGATAATTAGAAACTAGGTTTGGAAGTGAGAATTAAATTCATAAATTTAAAGCCCCATAATGAAAGATGAAACCTTAAGGAAAGACTTGGGGTTTGACATTTTCCATATGTAAAAGAGTTCATCTATATTTTTAACTTATTTTATATTAATGAACCTTAATAACTGGAAAAATGAATAATTCAGATTGCACACTATATGATAATAAAATGTTAATCTAAATGCTAAAGAAAACTATGTCTAAATAATTATAACATGTTATTTTTTGGAATGATCTAAGGGATTCAGCTACTTAGCTTATTATTATTCTTTTCAAAACTGAGACTATGCATAGGTGGATAAAAAGACTTTAAAATGGATTTCAAGACACTCAAATCATGGATATGAGTGTGTAAATTTTTGAGGATGAGTCTATCATAATCTTGATTCCTATTAAAGTCACTATTATGCCATCATATTGTGAAGAATTGCCCCAATGGTTTGGTAAAAGTCATTTTTCCTTCTTGAATAATGTCTTCTTATGTGATATTAAGTTCTCATTTTATGTGCAAATATAGTAATCCTATATACTTCAATTTAAAACCCTATACCAATTTTTTTTTAAAGTTAAGGCCTAAAATAAAGATTAAAAAAATTGGTTGGCTCGACCTAAAACACTCCCAAATGATTGGATAATTATTTTCTATGTATCCAATAATATGAATATGGAATTCAAACTACACATCTATCCATTAGGTGTATGTGTGCAATGGTGCTATTTTTATCAATACAACTTATAATATAGGTTTCAACACTTGACAATGGAAAACTTGGCTTGGATTGAGCTAATCATACTTGGCTAGGGCCTACTCATTGTGACTAGTTTATGAATTAAGAAGTTTATAAAAGATTATTTATTTCTATAATTGTGTAAATATGTGTATTTGATGAGTTATAAATAAGTAAATAAGATTAAACCTACTATGTATTTATATGGGACTGTTTGGATAAAATATGACACCACCTAAATGAAAAAAATGTGTGTTTAGACACTTCCATAATTTTATAGGTGTCTGAGTCTGAGATTATAGCCCAAAAGGTAGGAATATTGATGTGATTATTTAGAGATAATATAAGTATGATTTTGAATAGGTTAGGCATAGACTATGGAATTATGGTATGTGACTAATATAAATTTAGAAAGGTAATGCCCATATAAATCATGTGGATAGAAGAGAAAGGTGTGAAAGATCCATATGCATATGAACAAGTCATAAAATGTGAGGCTAGGTTAAGACTAAAATTTACAAATGTCTAATACTAAATTTTAATGTCTACATAAAATAGTAACAAGTTAAGTATATAGATATCTTGAAGTAGTTTCAATAAATATTAGGTTGTAATTTTTAAATCATATTTTATTTTATCATTTAGGTCAGTCTTTTATTGTAATAAATTCTAAAATATGAATATTAAAAAAAAATTACATCACATAAATAAAAACTAAGTTAAAATATATTGGTGAAAATATTTATTTAGAGAACAAATTAAACCATATTTTTCCCTTAGGATTTCATCCTTACTTATAGGGTTCTAGATTCATATATTTCAATTTGATTTTTATACCTAATTTTTTATTTTCATTCATTTACACATTACACATGGATATAATGGATATACACCCTTTCTATTTTCTAACCCAATCTATGATTATAATTATTAGATTTTATTTCCATTTAATATGTAAAATATATAAAAATTGTGTCATTCCATGGGTCAAATCTTTGTGTAATAATTCCAAGGCTTAAATTAATAATGAATAATATTTAGTCTTCTTTAATTCATATTATTTTAATATTCAAGTTGTGTTGCTCCATACTACCACCCTCCAACAAAGGGCATGAATGAATCCCTTTGTTCATCCTCCCCAAAAACCTCAAATTTGTTTTAGATGCCATCTCATCCCCATTATTGTCCCAAGTATTATATTAAATAAAAGGATGGATGTTGTCACTACTAGAATAGGTAGGGTGCCCCACCATGCACATCAGAGTGGAGGCACTCAACATGTCCCTAATCATGCCCCCCACCTCCCGTGAGGTCATCCAATCAAATAAAGGGGTATGATATCATTGATAAACTAAAAAACAACCATGTTGATATTTATATCCTTGAATTACTAAATACATGAACTATTCACAAGGATATCCTATATGAGGCATTATGTGAGACAACTTTTCCCAATGATATAGGGTAACTGCATGGATTTTGGGGCCAAAATGGGGTCTTAAGTGGACTTGTTTTCCCTCAAAAATGATAAATCTCATCTTTTAAGGATTATAAAAAGTATCAAAAAGTATATTTATTGCATACATTGACATAAAAAAATACCTATAAAATAATATAGATGGAAACCTTAAATTAGTCAAAAATTTAGAAAATATATGCCTTTGTAAAGAGGAGAGTGTGTTTAATGTTTTAGTCATATTCTAAGGACATGTCTTGATGAAATTCATAGTGTTTTTTTTTTAAAACTATATTTTGTCATTTATAGTTTAAAAAATTAATTTGATCCTATATGTGCATGTCTGGACCTTAATATTTGGAATCCAAACCATTTATGCACCTAGAGTCTTGTGTTTAAAATTTAAGACAGTAGAAGCACATATAGAATTGTGTACACATTATTTTTATATTTATTTCATGATCCTATGGGCATTAAATCCAATTTTTCATAAAATTATAAAGTGGGACATTTTTCATGCATAACATGTGTTGGATTTTATTATTCTTTTTGTTTTTGTATCCCCAATAACATCTAACTTTATCAATAAATTTATTAGCTAAGTGAATGATTGGATAGGTAATTGATTTCAATGGAGACTGATGTAAATGGAGTTAAACTTAAATTACGTGTCATTAAAACAAAAGAGGTTTCTAAAAATTGAATTGGTAATATTTGAGTACTAGTCCTCATATTTATGTGATTAAAAGTCATTATTTATGCAAATAATACTAAATTATAAACCAATAAAGTGTTATTTTATAGTTTAATAGCGATGTTCACATATTTAAGAGGTATATAAGGCATTATTAAATCATTTTGTATGATTTGGGGCTTAATTATCCCCTAGGACTAACTATGACTATATGATGTAATTATGGGCTCAATTATCTCCAATTTTATGAAGTATTTGACAATTAGTCAATTAGTGCAATAAGTGACATGATTTTAGCCAAATTAAGCCATAAAAACCCTAATTTGGATAGTATAAGATGTGATTTAGGTCTCAATTGGCCCTAATTCCATCGCATAATGGACTAAAGAGTAAATTTATTCAGTCATGAAGGCAACTGGGGTTAACTTGAGCCCCTTGAATATAACTCTAGTTATATAATGTGATTTAGGCCTTAATTATCCTCAATATCATTATGAATCAAGATAATAAGTCAATTGGTGTAATCAATGACATAATCTTAGACAAATTGAGCCTTGTGAACCTAATTTTAAAACTTTATATAATGTGATTTGGGGCTCAATCAACCCCAATTTGATCATAATTGAACTACATAGTTTATTAATTCAATCATGTAGGTAATTGGGGCCAATTTTATCCCTTCAACCAAATTCTAAATTAGGATGTGATTTGGGGTTCAATTAGCCCCAATTGAATCATAGATTTAGTTAATTAATCAATTAGTGCAATCAATAAGGTAATTTTGGAAAAATAGATCCCCATGAAAATAAATCAAGTTTTATAAAATGTGATTGGGGGATTGATATTCCCTTGTTTCATCATAAAATGAACCAAAGAATTGATTGGTTCAATAATAGAGGCAATTGGGCCAAGTTTGAGTCCCTTTAGCATAATTATGCATATATGATATGATTTAGGGCTAAATTATCCCTAATTTCATTAGGGATTGAATAAATTTAATTAAATAGTGCAACCAATTACATAGTTTGGGTAAATTTGAGCCTTATGACTCTAATTATGACTATATAAGATGTGACTCAGAGATCAATCAACACCAATTTCATCAAAAAATAAACTAAAGAGTCAATTGGTTTAATCATAAAGATAATTAGGATAAATATGTTCCCCACTAAACTAATTAAACCTATAAGATATCATTTGGGGCTCAATTAGCTCCAATTTCATCATTTACTGAGTAAATTAGTTAATTAGTATAATTAGTGACATGATTTAGACCAAATTGAGCCTCTTGGGCATAATTTCAACTATATATAATGTGCTTTTGGGTTTGTTTGGCCCCAATTTCCTCATAAAATGAACCAAAGAATGGATTGGTTCAATAAAAAAGGTAATTGGGTCCATTTGATCCCCACGAAATTAGTTACCATTATAGGATGTGATTTGGGGTTCAATTAGACCCTATTTCATCATGGATTGAGCCAGTTAGTAATTTGGTACAATTAGTGATGTGATTTGGGCCAAATTGATTGCCTTAAACATAAATACATCTATATAAGTTATGATTTTAGGTTCAATTGGCCCAATTTCATAATAAAATGAACTAATGAGTTGATTAGCTCAATCAAAGAGGATATTAGGGCCAATTTTAAACATTTGAACCTAAATAAAACTATATAATGTGACTTGTGGATTAATTATCCCTAATTACGTAATGGATTAAGCCAATTATCCAATTGGTGTAATAAGTGACATGATTTGGGCCAAATTAAGCTTTGTGAACCTAATTTTTACTATATAGGATGTGGTTTGACACTTAATTCACCCTAGTTTAATCTCATAATTAATGAAAGAGTCGATTGCTTTAATCATAGAGGAAAATGGGATAAATTGTATCCAATTAAACCTAATTTAAATTATAATATGTGATTTAGGGATTAGTTAACCCTAATTTCATCATAAATAGAACTAATTAGTCATGTGCTGCAATCAATGATTGAATTTAGGCTAAATTGAGCACCATAAAGCTAATTTTGATTGTATGGGATGTGATTTTGGGTTCAATCATCCCCAATTTCATCACAAGATGAATAAAAGGGTTCAATTATTTCAATTAGGTAGGTAATTGAGGATAATTTGATTCCCTTAAACCTAACTATGACTATAAGATATGATTTCAGGCTCAATTAGCCCTAGTTTTAGCATGTATTAATAAATTAAGCATTTAGTGCAATTAATGACATAATTTAAGCCAAATTGAGCCCTATGAACATAATTTTTACTCTATAGGATGTGATTTAGGGAACAATTGACCCAATTTTCATAACAAAATGAATCAAAGAGTCTAATAGTTCAATCATAGATTAACACAGAGTCAATTTGAGTGCCTTAAAACTAAATGTAATAATGTGATGTGATTTTGGGCTCAATTAACTATATTTCATCATATATTAAGATAGTTTATTAATTAGTACAATAAGTGATGTCATCTATGATAAATTGAGCCTCATGAACCTAATTTTCATTTTATAAGGTTTGGTTTAAGGATCAATTAACCTTAGTTTCATCACATAATGAACCAAATGGTAAATTTGTTAGGTTGTGGAGCTAAAAGCTTCACCAAGATGTAAACATGGAGGAGGTGTTGAAGTCATAGTAACTGACGTCGGTCAGGCCAACCGACATCGGTCAAGTGGAGATAGGAAGCTGCTGACATCAGTCAGGGATCGACCGACATCGGTCATCCCTAGACAGACAGGGACTGATGTCAGTCGCCTGTGCCGTTCTGGAACTACGAGTTTCATGGACAATTTGTTAACGAACTAGTTGTTTGCATGTTAAAGGCTAATTTTAGTCTTGAGCTACGTTTCTAATTATTTTTTGGCATGGGATCTATATAATAGACTCATGGGCTGTCTTGTAAAGTGTGATAGATAGAGAGAGAAAGGTTAGCTCCTTCAAAGGGAAGAGAGCAAGGTTGGCTCCTCATAGTGCCACAGTGTCTATGGAAGAGTAAGATCTGGTAGAGGATCCATAGGGGTGGTAGTATGGAGAATCATAAGGACTTGGTGAGGCAAGGACAAGGGTTCTTCTGAGTATGTAAGATCAGGTTGATCTACATGTTGTTGCAAGGTTAGGTAGAAGATCTACATGGGTAAGTAAGGTTGGTTGATCTACGAGTGTGTGTGTGTGTGTGTGTGTGTGTGTAAGGTCAAAGGAGATCTATGGAGTAGCAAGATCAAAGGAGATTAGCAACACAATAGGGAGAAAGATCAGGTGAGATCTACTTGGAGTACATAGCATACTTGTGTACTGGCAGTATTGTTACTGACTGGTTGGAGGTGAACAATAACTCTGTGTTTGAGTTGTTTGTTGTGACCATAGTTGAGAGAGTGAGCTCTTGAGGGAAGATTACTGGTATGCCCTAGAGGTGTTGGAAGAGTGTGATCTCTTTATTTTAATTCCTTCTGGAAGAGTATTAATACAATTGGGTATTGTCTCTCATATTCTGTGTTATTTCTTAATTCTAGTTACTCTTTACTTCTGGTTAAATTCTGTGTTTAGTTGCTTATACAAAGGTAATCAAGTGTGCTCTTAATCCTAACAAATTGGTGTCAAAGCTTTGTGGAACCTAGGTCCTAACCATAGATCTCCTTTGACCTTGCACGCACACGCGCACACACACACACACACACACACACACACACACACACACACACACACACACACACACCTGCAGATCAGGTGAGATCTACTTGGAGTACGTAGCGTACTTGTGTATTGGCAGTATTGTTACTGACTGGTTAGAGGTGAACAACAACTCTGTGTTTGAGTTGTTTATTGTGACCGTAGTTGAGAGAGTGAGCTCTTGAGAGAAGATTATTGGTATGCCTTAGAGGTGTTGGAAGAGTGTGATCTCTTTATTATAATTCCTTTTGGAAGAGTATTAATACAATTGGGTATTGTCTCTCATATTCCGTGTTATTTATTAATTCTAGTTACTCTTTACTTCTGGTTAAATTCCATGTTTAGTTGCTTATACAAAGATAATCAAGTGTGCTCTTAATCCTAACAAATTGGTGTCAGAGCTTTGTGGAACCTAGGTCCTAACAGTTGGTATCAGAGTGAGGTTGCAGGTTCTCAAAGCGAGGTTCACTAACAGGTGGTTTCAGATCTATTAAGTGTTTGTTGATTACAAGTCACTCTCAGGGGTTTCTAATTGAGTGGGAGTATAGCAATGGTAGAAGAAAGTAAGCTAAGAATGGAGGAACTCAAAAGCAATAATGATCAAATACGGAGCTATGGAAAGAAAGAGTAAGTAAAGAAAGATTGTTGGTTGGTAGTAGATCAACATGAAGGAAAAAAAGAAGCAGGTGTTGTAGGTATTATTGCATGGGTTGCTCTTGTATGTTCCTTGGATAAAGTAGAATCTTGGTTTATAGATTATATTGCCTCTTTCTATGCAGCCCCAAATAGAGTATTTTTCCATGTTAAGGTCCATGGAGACTTTGGAAAGATTTATTTAGGGGTTGGTGAGCCTTGTCAAAGTATTGGCAAAGGTGAAGTGCAGCTAAAATTGAAGATGGCCAACACATGGGTGTTGAAGAGGAGTCTAATTGCTTTAGGAAAGTTGGGTGATGAGGGATGCACAGTAACTCTCACAGTGGATGCACTTGAATTATCATGTGGTAAGAAAGTAGATATTCTTTATCTATCTACTTGTATTACTGATTCTTCTTTTGTTGCAAAGATGTGGCTTTATAGGCTTGGTCACATGAGTAAGAAGGAGATGCATGTTATTAAGAGGAGGTCAGATGTCTTTGACAAACATAAGAACTAGAAAGCCTTGGTGTTCATGGAGGAGATGATGGACAGAGATCAGTGGATGGGGCTGGATATTTTTTAGCAGGGTAGTTTGGATAGGATTTTGATCCAAAGAGAGCTCACGAGTAAAAAGTCATCACTCACAAGAGAACACGGTTACCGATGTCAATTAGGTGGAACTGAGGTCGAATAGGCAAGTACCGAAGATGGTCATGTGCAGACCAGAGCTGGTAGTGTCAGGTGAATCACCACAGGATGTGTGGTGGTTGGTCTTCAAGATTGATCTTAAAGAGGGATACAAGCCAAGACACAAATTAGAAAGATGTATAGGTACAGGTACAATTGTAGCTATTTATCTCCAAGTGAGAGATTGTTAGGTTGGGGAGCTAAAAGCTTCACCAGGATGCAAACATGGAGGAGGTGTTGAAGTCATAGTAACTGACATCAGTCAAGCCAACTGATGTCGGTCAAGTGGAGACAAGAAGCTACCAACATCGGTCAGGGATTTGCCAATGTTGGTCATCCCTAGATAGATAGGGACTGACGTTGGTCGCCTGTGTCATTTCAAAATTGTGAGTTTCACAGATAATTTGTTAACAAACTGATTGTTTGCATGTTAAAGGATAATTTTAGTCTTGAGCTACGTTTCTAATTATTGTTTGGCATGGGATCTATATAATAGACTCATGGGCTGTATTGTAAAGTGTGCTAGATAGAGAGAGCAAGGTTAGCTCCTTCAGAGGGAAGAGAGCAAGGTTGGCTCCTCATAGTGCCACAGTGCCAAGTGTGTATGAT
>JARHVA010001842.1:1757500-1797500 GCA_037957365.1 Torreya grandis
TTTATTTTATTTTTATGTATATAATAAAGAATACTAGAGCATACATGGTATAACACATATGTGGAATAAGACATGCATGATATAGGGTTGGTAATTACCAAGCCTATAAATTAAAATTCATACACCTTATTCTAAACCATGTATGCATTTTTTATGAGACCACATCTTCAAATGGAAATGTTCAATTTTGTCTCCCCAACTTCCTGTATTTACCCTATAGAATTTGCATACTTTTCCTCCATTTTGAATGCATTAACTGATAATGAATAAGTGATTTATTTTTAAAAATAATATTATCCCACAAAACATGCCATTGATAGAACATTTTCATTGTTCATTCAAGGTTAAATTAAAATTATAGTAGTCAAACAGACATTATTTAAAAATGGATAATGAATTAATATTTGTAACATAATCTTCTTATAATAATTGGGTGTCAATATGGATACTATTAAATAATCTAATCAAATAATAAAATTATTTGATAACATTCCACATTATTTACTTTGATAAATATCATTGGATATGATAGTAAAACCCTAGACATTTTATACCATATTTCAGGTCATGCCTAATTATTTGCATTACAATTTTCTCTTAGATCAACATTGGATACATCCTCTAGAAGCAATACCATTAACACAACATATGAGCGTGAATTTAACAAATTAAGGTTATTTTTATGTGTTCAATAGAGATAATGATCCTTTCAAATATTTGAAAATCAAATAACTTAATAATGAGGCTAATTCGCACTCAGATTTTGTGCATTATTTTTAGTACCTCCATAAAAATCTATCACAATAGGAAAAATGCATACATATGAATCTAAATGATCAAGTAAAGTAAATGACAAGGATCTAGGTATAATTATATTAATTAATGAATAATCAAATAAATCACCAAAATTTAATGTAGATAAAAAATAGATAATCCTAGATCTTCATCATTTGGTTAAATCATAAAATCAAAATCACATATAAATAGATGATTATGATAATGTTGATGATAAATACATTTATAGGAATATATATATGATTAACTGGGTAAGCTCAATTAACATATTATTTAAAAAGATGAATATTTATATCACAATATATTTACACCTATTGGTTGATGAAAGTATTGGAAAAACTCTTGCTCAAAAAATGTGTCTCCTCAAGAGAAATCTCAAAAGCAATCTCAGGTTGATAAAGGAAAGACAATAATTCTATACAATTAACATGATCAAAATATAAATATGTTTTAAAATGTTATATCACATTATGAGTCTCATTTTATAAATTCACATTCAAGGAAAACCTTTGTAAAATCAAGCATAGCTCAAGCACAAGAAAAATTGTATGTTTCAGACTATAATAAAGTTTTAGAGAAAACTTCAATTAAAAAAGTGGAGTTTCTTGATACAAATCCTTAAATAACATTACAATTAATGAGTATTCAAGATAAACTAAGAATGATATTACAAATATTAATTGATAAAAATTTAAGCTATTTCCAACTACTCTAGAGATATGAGACATTTATCACATAAGGAAAAACATATTATGATTATCATATAATAACTGGGCATGAAATAGATAATTTTGTAACATTATAATACAAAATTTAATAGTTTAATAATGAAAGGATAATTATGACGACAAACTATAATAATAATGAACAATCATACATTATAACATAAATTAGTATAAAATACAATATGCATAAATCATAAGTGTCCATGATAAAAATATCAACTCTTTTAGTACATATTGAGGGTGTCAATTACTATCATATTCGTATTGATGAATAATAATTTACATGAATTTGTATTATTTCATTCTTATGATAATTTGGACATGCAATATATTAATTTAAGCATAATTGAGCTTTTCAAGGATCAATTACAAATATTAATCTACTAATTGCTTATAGGACAATGGTCATTGATATATTCATATGGGTGGTGCACCCTACCAACTAATTGAGATTTAAATTGAGACATCATTTCCAAGAAAAAATGTAAGATACAATCGATAAACCAAAACAATAAATTTCATTGTTATATGAAGGAAATAAAATGGGGATTCAACATGATGTTAACAATGATGAAATAAATGATAATGCTTCAAAGATAAGTATAGAGACATCACATAACCAATCATACAAAGTGGAATAAAATTTAATGAATATACATAATCTTAAGAAAAATGTAAATTAATAGGAATATAAAAGTGAAATAGACCCATATAGTGACTAATATGACTTATATGATATAATCATTTTTTCTAAATATTTCAAAAAATGAGAAATAAACATGACATGATGGGTGGTTTAAATTATTGAATTATGTTATTTATCACATGTTTGGTAGATTCAATATATGTTTGCTATATAGTGCACATGAATTTAATGTGTACATTAGTGAGATTCAAGACATTCCTATATCCAAAGGTCATGCCAATGCTAGGGAAATATTATTCCATATATTACATTGTTGCATGTTATATCTTTCTATGACCTTTTATTTATCATATTGAGATACATTGATTACTTACACATTCCTTTATATTTCTAATACTCTTTTAAGTAATATGTGTCATGGATATGATACTTTAATATGTTTTTATATTTGCATATATTTCTATTGTAGACTAGTTCATATTGTTCTATTCTAAAATATTGTTATTTCATTTTATAGACTAATGAGTGATTGTTTTTGTTTTGGGATCTTGCCTTAGTGTATTAAATTATTTGATTGAGCATGTCATTGTATGTCAATTTATTTGGTCCTTTCCTTCTCTTTTTTTTAATTGATTTAATTTTTCATTATATGAATCTTTCTTTGGGACCTTGATTCTTTTGTAACTATTTTTCTTTGAGTTTTGTATTTTATAATGTTTCATGGTGTGATTCTTTTTTTGTGTGATATACAATTATCCATTATGTGTGGATCTTTCCTTTTATGACATGATCCTTCTAAACTACATGATCCTAATATAGGATCTTAATTTCATCTTAATATTAGTTAAATTATTAGTTTAGTTAAGGTTAAATGTCCTTCAATGGCCTTTAACTAGACCCTCTTCATGAGGGTGGAGGCATTTTATTTTACCAACACATGGCACTTGCCTCAATAAATTTTTCCATTGGGGAATTATCACCCCAAGTTTTCCAATGCTTCATTAGGTATCATAACTCTCCAATGTTTCAAAAATAAGCATCATTTATAAAGTGTCATAAGGCAACATGTTTCACCCACTTATAGGTGTATTATGTATACAAAGTGAAATGCAACTAATCTAATAATAAATACTATCTCAGATAAGATAAATCCTACTTAGACTTATAATTTTTGATACATTATATATCCAGGGTCATGACAAAGATGGATCCACTAGACCTAACCAAGGGATCTCTTGCCATAATAAAATCACTAGAGAGGGTTCCAAAGCAAGTAGTCAAGAAAAACTATGCAATAACCCTATCTAGGTCCTATGTTTTCATATTCACAAAGTAAATAACAAATGAAGTAATGTATAATCTAGTTCTCACTAAAGATTGCGGCATGGAATTGGGGTTAGTAAACATAAAAGTAAACATGCATAAGATAATCCTAATTAAGATATGTATAGGTAAAACCCTAATGCACATCACTTATTATACTTATACCTACTAAAATAGAGGAGTAAATTTAGGGATACTTACTTTGGAAATGAACCAGTCGAGTCTCAATCTCTCCCTTGGCTAAATGTGCTTCACAAGCGGATTTTTTGGTTTGTAAGGATCAATAACAAAGGCCAAAGCATCAAAGACTTTTCGATGAGATAATATTATTATCCAAGTATAAAACCTAAGATATAAATCCTTAAGTAGAATGGCATAAAAATATATTATAAAGAAGCACAAATGAATAGTTAACTCTATTGTCTCTCTAATAGATGGAAAATTGAATTTGTATATATACATAAATCTAACCCTAAACCTTTATAGAAATTTTACCAATATGGTTAGGCCAACTAACTATATATTTTTATTGATAAAAATAAATCAAGTCTTGGTCTAAATTAGTCAGAGGTTGACCAAGACCCTAGATATGTTTTATCAATCATGGTACATGGTCTATGGAGCTAAGAGTGTATCTTAAACCATCAAAAAGGGTTTTAGCTTAGGAAGCAATTGATGAAGGTGTTAAAATATTGGAGGATGGTACGAGAGAGGATATAAGTCTTAGGAAAGTGTATAAGAGAATGTTGGACTGATAAAAATGGGTGGTATAGGGACAACAATCCTATGAAGCACCAATGGTCTATCCACCCCTTTCTCAATGCATCCTTTAAGGCATGCACTTAGAATATTGAGACTCGATAGGTGATTACAAGAGAGAAAGCATTATAATTGATAAATTTTTAAAATATTATATCTATACATATAGCCCCCTTATTACATGTCACTCAACTATAATAGGTGATGGTTCTTTGAGAAAAGAACATAACAATACATAACATTAAAGCTAAATAAATTGTAGTATTTTAAAGCATGAAACAACTAAAAGTAAATGAGTGAAATAGAAATGCATACATTGACTTAACTTTATCACTATATGGTTGCTTACTATGTTTGTATTTTTTATTATGGATGGCACAGAGACTACTTTAGACTAACCTAGGATACATAATTAAAGAGCAAAACCAAACAAATGCAAGAAAGCCAAGATAACTAATGCATTATATACAAGGCATAGATGTAAATTTGGGAAGTTAGGGTGAGAAATGATAAGTCAGGACCAAATAACCAAGTAAAAATTAGAGTAAATAAGGTAACCAAAAATCTAGGGTTACTAAATGATTAAAAAAATCAAACAAGTAAATCTTATGTAAGAAAGGCAAACTCACCGAGTTAAATAAAGGATACAAGTCAAAAATATAAATCAAACATTAATGTGAAATCAATAAAAACCTTTAGTTAAACAAATATGGGAAACAAAAATGGTAAAACAACAAGTACGAGTGAGTAATAACAATCATTACTCAATCATCAATGGAAAAAGTGCAGAAAATGGGAAATAACATTGATGAGTGATAAGTAACATGCATAACTCACTTAATAATGAAAAAAGTGCATAAAAGTAGAAAAACACTCAGGTGCCCAAAAAAATGGGGTACAAAAAGGTAAAATGGTAATAGAAACCAAAACAATTCTAAAAATGTAAAAAAATGGTGTAAATAAATTAATCCATAGTCACTCAAACATGTTTTGTTCTAAGGATAGATAAATATGAAAAAAAAAAGTGTTATCATGTTTTCAATATGTCATAAGAGGAAATATATAAGTGGGAAAATAGATTTAAAATCACATATGCATATTAAGGATGGAAATGAAATAGGTAGAAGGGGAAATGAAAGAAAAATCAAGGTAGGTAAACTCTTTATCAAAGTCAAGACACTCAAATTAGGTTTGTCAAAATAAGATAAGTTTTGACATTTAAGGAGTCTAAATAACTTCTCCTAACCACAAAAAAATTTGGTCACCAAATGAAGTATAAGTATTATCTAATAAAGGATATATGCATGAAAAATAAAATAGACTTACTTTCCCACAATTTGTTCCCCATTCCTTAGGACCCCTTACAAAGTTGTTAGTCTACTATGAAGATTGGGTAGTTTTGTGAGAAAGTAGGTAGCACCATAAATTATTTTAAATTCTTCTATCCCAATCTACTAGCTTACCACACTGCAATGGACCTCGACTTGATCATGAGGTCAAATATGGAGTTTGAGATTTGATTATAGATATGAGGTGTTATTAATAACATTGTTTGGGGTGATTTTGAATTTTAAATTTGTATGTTGATTTTTGATCATTGCCTTTTGTTTCAAATGATTTGGATTTTAAATTTTGATGTATTTTTTTATTCCTCTGCCATACGAATTTAGATAACAAAATATGGGTGATAAATATGACTATCAGTTCAAGAATTTGCACTTGGTTCCTAGGAAAGAGAAACTAGAGAGCATGGTGTCTAAGAGTATTATTAATTCAGGTGAAATAAAAAGTGTTATCCTAATTTAAATTTTGATTTATCAAAGTGGAATGAAAGGAAATGAAATCAATAGGAATGAAACATGAAACAATTTAAATTAATTCAACTTACAAAAAATGTGAAAAAGGTGAAAAAATGGATACAATGATATTTAAGTGTGATTCTTTATCATAAGAATGTTGGAAAGTGTAGGGAAACATGATAACATAGTTTGTTGTGTAGGTTTTATTTACAAAATAAGAAATAGCTAAAGCTAAGAACAAGGGATCATAAAGTTGTAATCATTACTAAAAATTAAAGAAAAGGAACATTGAATTAACTAAATATAGGGATTTTATGAGGAGATCCTTGTCTTATTAATGGTCTTACACTGTAACTCATAAAAGACAAACCTGAGAGGGTGCATAAAGCATGTGAAAAATAAATGAATGTGAAAGATGGTATTTGTGAGGAAACCCTAGTCCTATACATGGTATTACACTACATCTCACAAAAGAAAAACCTAAGGGGTGTAAAATTCATTGGAAAGTAACAAGTAAATAAAATAAAAAGGAAGTCATGAGATAAATAAACCAAAGGACAAAGAGAAATAACTAAGGTTTGTGGAAAGATAAATTACTATAGAGGGTGAGACTTGTGTATATATCATATAAAATTAGCTAGTAGGATAAGATATATAAATCATGATAAGAAGGGAAAGATATAAGAAAATTTCTAATTTAAAAATTATGCATTGGTGGGCTCTTTAAAAACATGGCCTTTATTAGTTTGAAGCTGATAGGTGAAATGACCAAGTATGTCTTTTACCAAATCAAGGCCCCACCATTTTTTTGCATATTTTCCCTACTTATCATGGGTGTAATATAACTTAAGGACAAAATCACCAACATTTAAATTGTGGACTTTAACCCTTTTATTATGTTGTTTGGGTATGTGAACCTTATATTGGTGATTATGTTTTAGATTAGATAGATGTATTCATCAATAAGATGAAGAGCATGAAGGAAAGATTCACATAATTCATCATTGGGTATGAGACCATGAAGATATATACAAAGAGAAGGAATCTCAAATTCTAATGGAAGTAAAAATTTAGAAATATAGACTAGCAAGAATGGTCGTTGCCTTAGTGGCAATGCATATGCTAGAGCGATAGGCCCTAAGATTGAAATATAAATAAAGATTGTAATCCATGAATGTTTCATAGATTGTGTTTTAGAGGATTTTATTAAGGATTTTTTATTTGCCTTAGCTTGGCCACTGCATTTTAGACGTCAGGGTGTGTAAAATTTGTGATTGATTTTAAATTTAGCACAAAGTTATTTCACATGTTTATTTTTAAAATTACCACCATTATTTGAAATGATAGTATGTTGAAATCCAAAATGAAAAATGATTTGATTGAGGATGAATTTATAAATGGTGGTGTAGGTGACATTTATTAGAATTAGAGCTTCAACCCATTTGGTCAAATACTTGATAGCCATTATGATAAAGACATACTCATCTTGTGATCTAGGTACTTTTCCTATGAGATATAATCCTCACATTGAGAATGACCAAGCAGACTCCACATTTTGGATCTTAGCTATTTAAAAATGGATGATATCATCATGAATTTTGTAGGGAGTACACTTTTTAGCAAATCGAATGGCATAATTTTCAATATCAGGCTAAAATATCCCATACCTAGGCATTTACGTGCTATAACATGGATGCTATAGTAATCAACACAAATGCCCCCATATGTTTGTTCAAGGAGAGTAAAAACCTCATATTTCATTACATAGTTGAGTAGGGTACCTTTACTATTTTGATTAAAAAGGATGTTATATTGAAATATGTATTTGAAATATTGTTTACAAATTAGAGTATTTTTGTGAGAGTTTGTGTTCAGAGGATAGGTTTGATGTTCAAGGAAATAGATGTTGTCTTTATACCATGAGTTATGTTGAATGGTGATAACCTAAATAGGATAGATAAGTAAATCTTTTGGTTGAATGTGTTGAGAAATTTTGTCATTGATGTCACTTCATGTGAAGGTTCAACTAGTGAAGATGCATGGTGAGTGGTCATTGAGGTATGATATTGTGTGCTGAATGTGACAAAGAAGCCATGTAACAAGAGAATTTGAAGGTAAGAAATAATTTAAAGTAAAGAGATAATTTTAAGGAAATAAATATCTCTTATATTGGTTGATGTCAAGGTTCAAGTCAACTTGAAATCATAAGTGTTGTCACAAAGAGGTATGATGGTTAAGCGAGCATTAAAGCATGGTTATGAGGATCTAGGTCTGCATGAGGTCATGAGATAATGTTGACTAGAGATATATTTTTTCATTGGTGTGAGATTCATATATAAAGAGTGTTCTAATTTAATGTCATTGAGGGAATCATGTTTGAGTATTAGTTTTTGAGTACAAGGTGTCTTGAGAAGCTTAGTCTAGTCCTTGTGAGAAGGTGTGCATAGTAAAGTTTGGTGAAGTAAGTGAGTAGAAGGTTATGAGAGGATTTTTGACATTATGTGATCATGTAAGTAAAGTTTAGATACTTTAATAAGTGTTTTAAAGTTATTTTTCAAGTATCAAATGCTTAAGAAGCCTTGTCATGGCACTAGTCATGGTATGAAGAGACCTTATGAGAAGGTATGAGGTTGTTGGCTTGGTGAGATGGGTGCACACAGGGATGATTAGTTTTATGATGTTTTATGATCTTGTATGTGAGTAATTTTATCACTAATGAGAGTCTTAGGATTAACCTACAAAGGTGGGACCTTCAGACCATGTCTACACCTAGACCATTTTTAGACCATGTCTGCCTTAATGAGGTATCATGATTTGTTATCAAGACATGTAAAGGATGTATGAAGTGATAAATAATGAGAGATATTTATTGATTATGTGAGTGATATGGAGAATGTATGGAAAGAGTCATGAAGGTCATTTTTAAGACCTAATGTGGTTTGAAGGTCAAGGTCTACAGAGCAAAGAGAGAGAATATGGCATAATGAGGGGCCATGATCAAATTTTAGAGTGTTTGAGATTATGTAAGCATTTAAAAAGGTGATGGATGTTATTTCATGTTTTTAAACCAAGTTTTATGTCATATTATGAAGGAAGAGACACTAAAATTTGTTTAGAGTTCTCTCGAGTGCTTAGAATGAAGGATTCTCAACCCGAGAAGTATTTTCTTGTTCTCATTAGCTCGTCAAACATTTGCATGGGAACATAATATATTCATGGTAGATGGGGAAGGGTCCTTAATCAAAATTCTATGAATTATTTTTTGGATTTATGGGATATGTTTTATAAATGATCGTTAAGAGTGGAAATAGGTTTAAACCCTCTTATAATCCTATTAAAGACCAGATGTTCAAGATGTTGATCAAAAGTGATAAGGATGGATTGGTATGCTTAGGTAATCTATTATATCTTATATTATACTCTCCTGAGTACTTTTAGGTGGTATTGGCTAAAGAGAGGAGATAAAATTTTGAGTTACAAGCTTGTTTATGAAGAAGTTATTGTATAAGTCAAAATTTGCATTAGATATAGTAACAAAATGGATGGAAGAAGAAGGTAGAGATTCATGTTTTATGTCAATGAAGGTTTATGTACATTTTATATTCCTCAAGTATGGTAAACCATTCATCCAAGTTATCAATTTGCTAATAGGCCTAATGGTGTAAACTATAACAACCCTAGTGGGTTAGACATAGAGTTACATGAAACCTTCTTTTGCATTAAACACATACCAAATATAGATTACATCATGAGAATATATAGGGAATATAATAAATACACAAGGTGTGATAATAAAAAAAATTATAATACATCTCATAACACTAATCTCCAATATCATGAGAGTACATGTCATAAAGTGAATATATAAAGTAATCACATTAACTCTACTTCAATTGTAACAAGTCTAAAACCAATACTATCAAAGTAAAATGATAAGTAATTAAAAATATTCATGAAAATATCAAATGCTAAGTATAATAAAATACAATGTATATATAGATACATGGATCCTCTACATCAAGTTCCTAAACTCAAATATCTGTGACAATCTCAAGTGTCATCTTGATAAGTAGTAATGTTGTGGAGAGGGAGAGAATCATGCGAATACTTTTACCAACTAACCATGGACTAAAAATACCCCACACTAATCTCATAGGGAAATTCCCCTCCCTTCATGGATGAGTAGATAATGATGGCATGGGAATATATAGAGACAAGAAATTACCCGTGTGTTATATGAATCTACACTAAACATGCAATGTATTATATAAATCCATTCTATTGTAAGATATCACAAAAACATGTGAATCAAACTCATGAAATGATAATGTATTAATATACATATTTTGGGAAAATTTGTACAAATAATAAATAATAATGATCAAGATAAATCAAATTCATATATACCACTTTATCAGATTGCCTTTATCTATAAGTGTGAGACTAGTAAGCTAGTGAAGTCAATCTCACTCCTTACTCCATATTAGTAATGTAGACTGGTCAAATACAATTCAACCACAAGATTCATTTAATTTACATACTACTATAAAATACATCATATAATATATTATACATAGGAGTAAAGTATACATTTATTTTATCAAATGCATGAATGAATCTTACATTAATTTCTATCCCATACTATAAATAATTACTACAGTTTATACCATTCGGGTAATTACACATTTATCATAGATTTTCACTACCACAATTAGTTTATAAGCATACTACACTCTATGATAACACATATTACTGTAGTCTAGTATTATAAGATACATCAACTATTTTTTCACAAAAGCTCCTAATAAGGTAGTCATAAATACATGGAAACATAGGCTTATATTTAGGCAACTAGGTATAATGAATAAAAATATAGATCCTCTAAAAAAAAATTTACGATCATAAAATTAATTAAAATTTCAAGGCTTTATGCACTCATACATTAAGTTCTTCTAATTGTCACAAGCATACTATTCATAGTAAGATCCAACACACATACATATAATCAATATATACATGAGTTTGGCATAATGATTTTAGCATGTACCATTTTTGTATAACATACATTTGTTCTATAGTGCTTTATGATATCCCATAATATTAAAGGTTACCAACTATATACACATAATATTTTCAAACTTTTATCTATTACTGACACTTTGTATCTTGTAGGAACATGCCGAGTCTCAATCTCTCTGAGTGCATGCCTTAATGGGTGCACTGAAAAAGGGGTGGGTAGACCATCAGTGCTTTATAAGATTGTTTTTATTTTTACCACTTTCCATCGACACACTAGCTCCCTAAAACCTTGAACCCTAGGCTTATTCTTCTCTTTCCTATCCATTCCAATCATTGTCATACTTTATTCCTTCATTTATTACTTTGTTATCCTTTTGACATATTCAACAAACTATGTCTACCTAGTCGACCTAGTGTGTTTTGAGGATACTTTAGCTCTTTTGATTTGTTGGCCTCTCGATTGACCTAGCACATACCTAATGAGTTAGCATGAAAATGTGCTAGGTTGACTCAGTTGACCTAGTAAAACTAACATGTCCAAAAAAAATTAGGATGAGATACTACTATATATACAAGGTCATTTACCATCATTTGAGAGAGAGTTGAATTAAGCAAATAAGTGTGAGAAAAAATTTTTATTAACCATTATAATTGAGGAATAAATCTTTATGGTCCAATACTTTCTTTCGAGCTCTGATCTTATCTTGTGGAGAAGTAATTTTTATGCTTAGGTAGGTCATGTAGCCTAGAGATGATTTATCTTGGTTATCTTTACAAACCAAAATAATCTCTTGTGAAACACCTTGGCCAAGGGAGAGGTTGAGGCTCAGTAGGTTCATATTCAAAGGTAAGTATTCTTAACATTATTTCTCCTTTGTAAGACTACATAGATAATGCATTATGTATTCTTCTCTTCTATGTATTAGGATTCTCTATACATTGGTGTGTGTGTGTGTGTGTGTGTGTGTGTGTGTGTGTGTGTGTGTGTGTGTGTGTGTGTGTGTGTGTGTGTGTGTGTGTGTGTGCGCGTGTGTGCGTGTGCGTGCGTGTGCATGTGTGTGCGTGCGTGTGTGTGTGTGTGCGTGCGTGTGTGTGTGTGTGTGTGTGTGTGTTATGCATGTTTAGTTTATTTGTCTTGTATTTGTTTTTTTTATAACCCCCACTTTGTTCCATAAGTTTTGGTATGCATTATATTAGTTTAATTTTATTGTTATAAGAATAGTTTAATCTCTTGTTTGTTATCATAAGTGAAATACTAAATCATAAGATTCTTTTAGGGTTGTTGTGTGATTGTGTTAGACTATAGGCTTTGAAACCCTTCCTAGCATGATATGTTGTGACAAGTGATACAAGTGATACCTTAATCAGCTCTAGTAGATCCCCGTATTAGTCATGATCGCACTTAACAAGTATATACCTAATCAGAAGTGTGGGTATGCTCTATCTTATCTTATCCAAGAGTAATTCATGTACATGAAATTTTAATTGCATACATTATGATGAACCCAACATGAATCCAATCCCACCACTAGTTGGATTGTCTTCACATTTTTATTTTTGTTTCCTTTCTTATTTAGCATTATCTTCACTTTGGCTTCACCTTCATTACATTCTGGTGAGCTCGACGTGAAACTAACCCTTGCAAGATTTCTATCACTTATTTCATTCTTTTTGTCATCATTTATTTCATATGTTTTGACATACCAATTTGATTCTATTAACCCAATTATTTTTATTTGTGCATAGGAATAGGCAACTAGATCAATCAGCTCACCCTAGTATAGGTTTTCAACACTTTTTAGACTTCCTGCCTAGCTTACTAGGTCAACCAAGTTGACCTAGTGTATTTTCAACACTTTTGTCAAAATTTTGTACTTCTTAGTCAACCTACTTGACCCAATTATATAGATTGGATTATTTTTCTTGAAGGTTCTTGATCATCAATTTCATTCATTTTTAACTATGAACCATCAAGGTCAGTCTCTTATTCTTATTCTCTTTCTATTTTGTACTTTCCTTTTAAGTTTGTAGCCTTTAAAATTTCCCTTGCATAGCCAACTAGATTGACTTGGTTGACCTAATTCTATGTTTTATGTGCTATCTAAAATAACTAGGTCAACTTGGTTGATCTAGTAGGTTTTTTAGACCTTATCTTCAATAGTACTAGTTTGACATTGTCGACCTAGTTATATATGTTGTGCTTATATTGTTTTTACCATAGCTTGTTTAAAAATTAGAATTCACCTTATATGTTAATCATATATTTGTTTTAAGTTGTGTGCTACCTATAATAGTTCACATAGTCTAATTAGGAGGTTTTTAATTAATTGCTTAGTTTCACTATTTCTATTTTATGCACACATGGAAAAATCACATAACATCAATAAGCATTTTAAAATTTGATTACCTAGGCCAACCTACTTAGATTTCATCACCAAGAGGGAAGTTGATTGAATGCTCTAGTTAAGTATAAATCATGGTTAATAGTATATTCTAGATAAGCACCCGATACCCTTATTCTTTTAGTTTGTGAAGTGAGGGGGTAGGCCCCAATACCAAGCCTTATCATTACCACTACAGTCCCTTTCATCCTAAACTTCCTTGAAACCATCCATATATTTCTATCTAGTACTTTGTTTACATCCAACTCTTTATCATTTAAAATTATTATTAATAATCTATTTAACATTTTAGGTTGACCAATTAACTAGCAATACTTTCCAAGCTATCTTCTTGCTCTTTACTCAATTGTGTGTGCAAGAACTTGCACTAGCCAGCATTAGTGCAAGGTTTTGCTTTATATGCATGAATTGGATTGGCCAACATCAATTCAATTGACTATGTATTTAATTTTATCATTTACTTTCTTAGATCAACTGTAAACTATCTTATTTCATTTCACAAAATTATTATCAAATATTTCTTTTACTTTCTATTCACTGCACTAGGTCAACCCGGTCGACCTAGAATATTTATAAGCCCTTTTACACTACACCAAGTCAAATTTGTTAACCTAGCACTATTTATAGTCTTTCCCACCTTTTTGTTTGTTTATGTTCTCTATGCAAGGTTGATCTTGTGGACCTTGTATAGTCTCACTGTCCCTATTTTTACCCTAGGTCGACCAGGTCAACCTAGTTCATTTTTAGTCACTTTATGATTCTCTACTTTCTCATCTTACCTTTATTATTTTCATCATGTACTATCTATTTGGTGACAACATTAATGTTAGTCAACAGAGATGTTTTAATTTACCAATCCTAATAGAGTCTCCCATAAACAAAGTACGGTTCCTTCTATAAATTACTCATAATAACTCTTTAATCATAACCCTCCTCTTCTCTTAAAATATCATCCTGAGCTAGAGTATACTCCCAAAATGGTCTTCTTTATTTTTGAATTTCCTCAACATAGAGGGAAGGATCCATCTACCATTTATAACCTCATGATTAATGGTCATGTTGAAGAGCCTCATAATCCTACTCCTACTATCTCAACTAGATTTAGGGGTACCAATTTCTTTGCTTCTCAACCTCTTCCTTCAATCTTGACTCCTTATTATGCCATGACATCTTCTTCTTTAATTTCTTCTACCTCCATGCCTAGTATCTCAACTAAAATGGTTAGTTCTACATCCAGTGGACCTTTATTAAGATTTTTTATCCTTAAGCCATCCATTAGTTCATTATTTTATACCTAAGGCACTCATGCTTCTACTATTTCTTCCTCTCAACCATTTTGTAGTCCACCTTTTTCTTCACAAGAAAAATTTTCTACTAGTGCCTATAATTTTCAAAACTCTTCTCAAGATCATATCAATGCTAATAGTGGTACCCAAGCCACTAATACCAACACAAACACCAATAATACTTCTTCTAATAACACTAATCAAACACACCAATTATTATTCCAAACTCTCAATAAAATGAACACATTTTAAGCGCATAATATGAATTAAATGATGAGAATTCAAAATCACCTTATTAATCTTTAATGTCACTCACAACCAATGTCTTGGGGCACACACAACCAAAGTGTTCATCCTCCCACTCTTTAATAATATCAAGGAAATCTCATTCCTCAATGTCCTCTAGTCAAAAAAACCATCAAGCATTTATAAAATGAACCTCTTACCACCCAAATTGATAACATTGACATTGGATGGATAACACCTACAATCTCTTATAATGGATCAACTGATCCTATCCTTCATCTTAAAACATTTGGAAATATTTATAAAGATTGGGTCAAATTAGACATGTTTTCTACTACCACACTCCTTGCCAAAAACCTCACATGTGATGCCTTGGATTTATATAATAAGCTTAGGCCTCATTCCATTACTAGTTTGGAGGACTTCTTAAATGATTTAGTACAAGAATTCCAAACTAGTGATCTTCCTAAAAACACTTTTGCCCATTTCATCAATTACAAACAAAATGAAAACAAAACTACCCCAAAACTACCCAAGCCTTTATTTAATTATTGAATACTATCAAACAAGTGTGAACATAACATGGCCAATGATAACCTCATTCGTCTCTTTACCAATGCTCTTTATCCTAAATTACAACATCAGGTCTACACCCTCTCTCCACATACCCTGGAAGAGACCACAGACCAAGCCAAATGATAAGATATCCTTACGCATCAATTTAAGTCACCCCAACCTTCCATGGGTCCTCATCTATTACTTAAAAATTAAATACAAAATATTACCAATGATGGTGTTATCAATTCATATGATACCATTCATAATATTCAAGTTTGTTTTCCTACCCCTTCTTCGGAACTAGCTCTTTCATAATAATATACTAATCCTCATTTATCTTAACCAAACAAAATTAATGTTCATAAATCTCTTTCCTTAGCTTAATTTATTAAGCATCTACCTAGGCCTCTTCCTTGATAAATTGACCCTACTCATCCTATTAAAACTTGGTATGATCCTTATAAGTTTTGATGGTTTCATGCTAACTGGGGTCACTCTCATAAGCCTTGTAGATAACTTCATAATTTAGATATATAATTTTTTCTTGGACCTAATTTTGATATTGATTCTATCATTCACAATTGTCAATATGATGTTGCTTTCAAAGACTACAAAAATCAAGCCTTAAATCAAATAAATGCTCATTTGGCTATCTATAAAGACCTCTTGCCTAATCATCAACCTATTCAACAAAACCAAGATAAGCCCACCCCTTCCCCTTATAATGTAGAAAGTCTTGTTGAACAAAATATTTAAGAGAATGTAGTTAGCATGAATGATATACAAAGGGTGGTGGCTTTCATCAATTCTCAACCTATCTACACCCTGCCTCCTTCTACAACATACCATGTTATCCAAAATTCTTCTCTAACTCATTTGAATGAGTTGGGGGAAGAAGATCATATAACTTTTTATGATGGTCCAATTTATGATTCTCCCTTGGATAACACATCCCATTTTATTTCTACCACTCTTCCATCATCTTCTAATACCAACGATAATCAATCTTCCAATGATAATCAACCTTCTATTAACACTTATTCTACTTATCAAGATCAATTTGAACCTATTACTTCATCATCTCAATATGAATGAAAACCTTCTTCTATACCTTCTCATTCTTATCAACACAAATTTCAATGCTCTTCAGTTCTTCCTTCCAAAGACCTTCTTAACCATTACTCACCTATATCTAACAATCTTCTCATGGGTTATGATGAGTGGGATCCCATTGTGGAGCTCACTAATCTCCCTTCTCAGATTCCATTTATTCATCTTATGAGTATCTCTCCCCATCATTAGAACCATCTTATGTAACTATTATTTGAGATGAATGTCCCTCATCCTCCTTTAGAAGATGGGAGGTAGCCTTATCTGGTTCCAAAGATAGTATCATGTAACAATGTGAAGATATTTCCATTAATATTGATGAAACTATTGACACTTCTCTTTATTTGAAATTTTTAATCTCATCTATGATTATTGATGAGATTATGCTTCATGCAAATGATCCTCCTTTATTTATTAGCTTCCATATAGATGATATCCAAGTTAAACAAGCATTAATTGATGAGGGTTATGGCACTTGTGTTGCTTGTCTTGATTTCATTAAGACCCCTAGATATTCAGAATGCAATCAAGTCTACATGAATCATATGCCAAGGATATGATAGAATGAAAATTCCTCCTCTTGGGTGTATGTGGCTTCCCATTACTATCCCACTTGTCACTATTCATGTAAAGGTGATGATATTTAACTTTCCCCTTTCTTATAACATCTTGATTAGTAGGCCATATACTCATCGTATGTGAGCTATCACTTCATCTTCCTAATAATGCATTAAATTCCATCACAATGGATCCATTTATAGGATTCAAGGAGATACTAACCCTTGGAATTTTGAACAATTCCAAGATCATGGTGTTTTCAAGATTCTTACTCTTGAGCCTTTAACTAGCATTCCATTCCATGAGTCACAATGTTTAAATTTTTTTGTCAACTCAACCAGAGGTTACAATGGGCATCTTTAGATCATTGGTAACATTACTCCTAACCTTTTAGACTCTGATAATGATGAGCCTAATGAGATTAAATTAAATATCAAAACTTTTGATCTCACACCTCATCTCATCTCATAGCTTACTACTTCCTTACAACCTCATTCTCATGAACCTCCTTGTGATGACTTTCTCATAGTCTTATCCAAGACTCAGGAATCTATTCACCATACTTCCTTTGATGATAAAGTTATTCCAACTTATGTCATTGATATTAATATGCTAGATTATGATGATGGTTATTATTTAGATGATCCTTTGTTAGGCAGTCTTATCCAAGCCTGTAGTGCCAAGACTGTGCATTATCATTCTTCTTTACTTGAGTCTTTTCATGAATCTTCTTATGCTCCAACATTTATAGTTCCTAATTATTGAAATTTTCCTATTTATAGTAGAGAAGAGATGGCACCAACACCTCCAATTTTTTAGGAGCCCCATAAGACTATGCTCATGGATCGTATTATGATCAGACCTTACCATTTTGCTAGGTTCCCTGATTCCCATACTTATTTTACTCTTGAGACTAGTTTTGTCCTCCTTAGACCTTATGTTGATCCCACCCCTCCCAAAGTGGAACCTATTTTAGAACAAGTTATTATTACTACTTCCACTATTGTTGAGCCTACTCTTGTTTGTTCCACTAGTGCTCCTTAGATTTAGCCTAGTTCCATTCCTTCTCCATCACCACCTTATCTTGGTGTTGTTTTTATTCCTTTACCTAAAATGGATCCTTTACCTACCAAATGGGTTGATGATTCTTTCTTATTCCATTCTTGTAACACCTTCTCCCATTAGTGTTTCTCATAAAAATACTCACAAGCATATTTGTTACTTTCATGGGATAGATAATCAATCTTCTACTCATTTTCATAAGTTATGACAATAAATTGATACCTTGCATATGTATTCCCCATAAATAGACACTAACCTACCTCCTCCAAAGATCCTTCCTAAATATATACCAAGTATCATGAGAGGTATTGTCTATGGTACCAATGTGGCACACATCACACTCATCATTGTCATATCCTTTAGTAACATCTTAAGGACCATATTAATGTTATTCCTAGACCTTATACCATTCCTCACATAAGCCATTGTCAAAATAAGGCTCCCCTTTATTCTCCCATAGCTACACCTCCTATGGTTTCTTTACCACCTTATGTCCCTCCACCCGTGGTTCCTTTTCCACTCATGGAACCTTGTCCACATATTTACCCTCCTTCACCCATGGATCCTTCTCCACTAGTGATTCTTGCATCTCCCATAGATCTCATTCCCATGCATTCTCCTAACCATCCTTCACCCAATTTCCATCCTCAACATGATCTAAATAGTATTCCTACTTTTGCAGTTGAGGAGATTAGAAAATAAGTATTTGTCTAGTATTTAGCAAAGATTATGAGACATTATTAGGAGTTCATATACAACTTCATAGAGATTTATCTAATATCTTGGATCATGTGTGTGGATAGATTTACCAATATTTATGAGCACATGCATGGTGGTTTCTCATTTATATTTGGATTGGACATGTTCTTCAATCTTATTTCTATTTATATCATTTGATACTATGTCAAACTATTTCTTATCTTATATCATGTTTCTCCTTCTTGTTGTACTATAGTTAACTTATGTTTTTGTTCTACATTTCACATATACTTGTCTTTTCCTTATCATTCTTATTTTTCACTTATCATCACTTTATTTTCCTTCAAAAATTTTCTAAAAAATCTTCCCTTATATCATGATTGTTTGCTTTCTTATATTTAAATTTTCATAGATAGTTGTCATCATCACTCAGTTATATCTACCCTATTCCCTTTGGTTTTTGTCTCTTTTAACCATGTGATCGGTTGGAAAATAGTTTTTCTCATTACTATTTCCTTTCACTATCCTACTTTGGATCTCCTCTTTCCCTTCTTCCTTTTTTCGTAAACTAGCCATATACATGATTGAGACTTGAGATCACATGATAGTTCATTATCAAGCCTAAGTGTCTTAGTCAGTCTCTTGTCTTTGGTTACTTATCTTCCTTTAGCCTTAGCCTACAGCTCATTCATGTCTACACTATCTCTTGCATGATTAGTCATTCCAAATCTTCAAGGAAGATGGACCTAAAAAAATACCTTCAAAATAAAATTAAAATCCAAATCATTTAAACAAAAGGCAATGATATCAAAAGGAAAAACTATGAAATATTCTTAAAAATCAAATCACACTAAAAAATGTGATTCAGAGAACATCACCTTCTTCTAGTCAAAGCTCAAACTCCATAATTGGCCTCACAATAGATCCAAGGTCCTTTATGGTGTGGTAGGGCAGTTGATTAGAAGAGGAGAATAAAAAAAATTAATGATACATACTTTATCATGACAATACCCAATCTTCTTAGTAGACCAACAGCTCTATAAGGAGTCCTGAGGAGCAGGGAACACATCATTGGGAGGTAGGTCTAATTTACTTTTCCTTCTATCAATCTACCTTCATGAGTTGATCTTAGTAGCACACTTATCTACCTACAAATATTTGTGTCTATATGGAATATGTTTTATTTGTACATAGATGACCACTAGTCACTTAGTGTCTTCTCATGCCCTTAGTATGTGTCTTGCCTCCTAAGGTGTTCTCATAAGATACCTAAGTCTTGATTCTTATATTTCATTTTTCATTCCCTTTCTTTCATATTTACTCTTGGGGAATTTTTTTCTTACTGATCACTCCCCATGGGATTTCATTTGTGAATTACTTTGTAAGACCATGGATATGACCTGATATCCCTCACAAATTACCACATTTTCCATCTTATTGCCCACATCTTTGATTTACCATTCCTTTTCCTTATACTTACCAATATTGATTTCGTACCCCTTGGGTTTTTCATTTGCAAGTTGCCATGTAAGACCATGGATATGACCCGACCTTCCTCACAAAATTTTCCATTAAACAAGTCACCATCTAATTTATGTGTCAAATAAGAGATAATATTTGAGTGATTATGAGTTTATATGGCATTCACATACTTTCCATATTGTTATTTAGTATGTTTTATGATTACTTAATTTTTCCTTTGCCCATAATTTTATTATTTTCTAATTGCATATAAGATTGTAACCATTTCTTGATTTTATTTTACTTCCCAGCTTGAATTAATATGATAAGTTTAAGACCAAGTTTTTGCAAATTTTCTTTTTCTTTTGTATTTCCCATTGCGAAATAGTATAATTGATTGACTTAATTTTGATTTGTTTTTATTACCATTTGTGCCCTTTTTACATACCTTCCATTTTATTACATTATTTTTCATACTTCCCAATGTGATATTTAGTATGATTTTACTTGTTCTAATTTGGTAAAAAAATCTTTTACATTGGTTTAAAAACAAATCCCTTTTTACCATCTTGTTTGCCATTTTTTTGGATTTTTATACTTAGTCATTTTTTGTTATTACACATTTCTCAACTTGAACTAGTGTGTAGTGCATTTTTGATTGATTATATTTTTCTAAGTCCTTTTCACCTATTTATTTTTAACCATGCATGTGTTTTTCATAATGCTATAAAAGAAACTACATCACAAATATTTCCTATAGCATATACAACAAAGCTAAATACATGTGCTAGAAAGAAATATATCCAAAGCATCCACATACACAACTAACATAATAACAAGAACAACCATCATAAAGACAACATACACAACCAACACTAATAAGCCAAAATAATAAAACACACACACACACACACACACACACACACACACACACACACACACACACACACACACACACACAAATATATATATATATATATATATATATATATATATATATATATATATCTCAAGATTTTGATACAATATAAATAATCATATATAATGCTCTAACTCTAGGGTTAGGATCCATCCTATCTATCTCATGGCCTAGCCACATTGCTTATTGAGTCCTTGGCCTAAATCCTTTGAATGGTACACTGTAATGAGGAAATATAGGATATTAATCCCTATACTTGTCTTTGTAGATATGATATCTACACATGTGCCTATACCATCTTAGTATGGGTCACTGCATGTGCCTACATTAGCTGAGTTTAGATCACCATATATGCATATGTCATTAGTGTCATTATGTCTTGATGCATGGCTCTCTCATCAATTAGGGACTAATAAGCTTGCCTCTCCCCTACACCCATACTTTTTGTGGTTTTACCCTCTCTCTCTCTCTCTCTCTCTGCATCTATATCTACATTTTGGCCTCTCCCACTAGTCTAAACTAGCTCACCTAAGTTGGGGTAGATGGTACATTTAGATCCCCCAATGTTATGGGGTCATATGACTATAGAGTCTCATCTTAGACATCATGGATTCTTATAAAATAACACCAGATAGATATTAGATCACTGTCATATCTCATAATATCTATCTATATCTCTTTACTACCAAATAAAAGCATAAGCAATAAATCAATTATTATTTTTTACCTAGCTATGTCTCAGCTCCTATGGTCTTGCCATTTGCATGACCCCATAGCACATTATCCCCATCTATTTGGCCTCCTTATACCTCCTCTTTATGTTGCCTCCTCATCTCAAGCCTGACCATCATGGCTCACATCCATCTTAGCCTATGCTTGACCAATCTCTCTCTCATATGTCTCTCCTCTTACTCTTCCGCTACCTCACCAAGGATGATAATGGTCTCTTCTCTTTCCTCCTACCTCTATCAATGTCATATACTTGGTGGCCATAGATCATCTCTTTATAGAGCTAGTGGTGATACATCTGGTATCTTTTCCTCTACCACTACCTCCTCTTGTTCTACCCCTCATCATGCCTGACCAGTCCATCATCACTCCTAGTGTGGCCTCAATGTTGGTCACACTATCAGTGGTCTAAGTCCCTTCTTCCCGCATGGATATCTCACATGTGGAGTCCACTACTTGGAAATAAGTATCAGTGTCACTAAATAAGGAAGACCTATCTACCTTGGTACCTGTACCACTAGATGAGACACTCTCCACCATGTATTATGTCCTATCACCTTTCTCCTCTCTAGTGCTAGTCCAACTATGTGTTATCTCTCCCAAGTAGTCACTAGCTACTCATATGGTTGCCATAATATGTCAATGTGTTTCACCATTTGTATCATTAGCACATGGGGCATGACCCATGCTACTTAGTTCTCCCTTCATCTCATGACTTGAGGTGACCTATCATTGACTACATGGGGAAACTTTTATAGATGATACATAAGAAATCTATCATATATCCATGATGTCAATAGTATGATCAATACCATGGTCTTATGTCCTCTTCCCTATATCTCAAACATATCATAAACAAGTTGGACCTAGATGATAGAGCCCAAATCATATAACACTCACTCATCTAGCATCATCCTTCTCAAGGCTACCACATATAATGGTACCTTGCCATGTAACTTGTGGTAGATCAATCACTATGTCACAAGGCCTGTCACCACCTTCTATAGATATATAATCTATGATATGTACACATCATCCATACTCACTCTTCATCGTACTAATATCATCTCTAAACATGTAGCCTACATGGCTAAGGCTCTCCTCTCCTTTATGTTGTCTGGTATCCCTATGGTCATTGGTGCTCCTACTATAGGTATTTTGAGGATGGAATGGAAATCCTATATTATGGTATATACCTCTATAACATGGATTCTTACCCTAATTTAACTTACTAGGTCAACTTGGTCGACCTAGTATTTTCTGTGTTGACCTAGTATATTTTGCTAAAAATATGCACTTTCTTGTTGTCTCCCTATTTCTTTCACACCCATTTTACATTTTCATATTTTCTACCATTAAAATCTAATTTTCTTCATTTTTGACATATATAAATTCTTAAAAACAAATTCTAACAAAAATTTACTTAATTCACTACAAATTTCAATAATTGATTTGAGATTCATAGATGCATACTTGTAGTACACATGTTGTCACTCCTAGATCTCTTTCTCACCTAGAATGTCATTCCCTCACCATCCTTGGTCATTTGGTCTCTATAGATATTTTTCTTTTCTCTCACAATTCAAAATAACAAATTGACTTTTGGTTTTCTTATTTAAAACTACTTTTTTAGCAATTCAAATTCTTCAATTATTCTCCTTCAGATTCCTTGTTTTGCTCATATCTTTGTTTCTATTCATCTATTTTAAAAATAATATATTTTTTATATTCATGCTAATGTGGAGATTATTTTCCACTATCATATTCCTATCTTTCAAAAAAAATTATTTTTGGTTATTTTTTGCACTAACTTCTATAGGTTCACCTAGTGTACGTTACAGTGGACACCTTCACTTTCTTGTAGTCTTCTTTTTTATCTAGAACATTAAGGTAAGTTAATGGAATGTGTTTTTAAATTATATATTTTCATTTATATTATTTTATTCTTAATACACTATACTTAGCATCATCATTGTGTGTTATCATGTTCTGTCTCTGAAGCACCATCTCATGTTATACTTATGTGACACGTGATGATTTTTGGCTAGGTAATATATATACACATAATATTTTCAAAATTTTATCGATTAATAACACTTTGTATCTTAAACTAACCTATCAAGTATCAATCTCTCTTAGTGCATTCACTAAGGGGTGCATTAGGAAAGGGGTGGGCAAACCATCAATTCTTTGTAAGATTATTTTTCCTTTTGCCACTTTCCATCTACACACTAGCTTCCTAAAACCTTGAACCCTAGGATTATTCTTCTCTTTCCTATCGATTTCAATCATTATCATAATTTATTCATTCATTTCTTAATTTATGACCCTTTTGACCTATTTAATAAACTAGGTCGACCTAGTCAACCTAGTGTGTTTTGGGGACACTTTAACTCTTTTGGTTTGTTAGCTTCCGAGTCAACCTAACAAAGACCTAGTGAGTTAGCCTAAAAACATGCTCGGTCTACCCAATTGACCTAGTATAGCTGACATGTCTAAAAAATTTTAGGGTGAGATAGTACTATATATACAAGGTCATTTACCACCATTTGAGAGAGAGTTAAATTAAGTGAAGAAGTGTGAATGAACATCTACTTATTAACCATTTGATTTAACCTATTTTTTTAATATTGGATTCTTATTTATAATTTAGTTAAAGGGTCTGAGTAGTAAAATTGGTAAATAAATTGTAGTAATTAAGCTACTAATTTATGTAATTTAGACTAGAATTTTGACCTTTCTAAAAATAGTAATAAAAGGGAGAAAATAGGACTTAGCTAGAAACTAACTAATATGACATAGATAAGGTCTAAGATTCACTATGCAAGACTAAGACACTGTCAAAAACTAAGATTTGATCTTCATTTTATGATTGGAGAGGAGCATTGAAAGTGGATAGGTGTGGCAACAACACTGTAGTACACCTCTGACACTATTGTCCCAAAGATCTAAGCTTTTTGGGTTTTATTTGACAGGTTTGTATGACCCTATCCATGAAGTTTTAGCAATTAGAATTCTATATATCTCCTTGTATAGTATATTTTCTCTTCAAACCCTATGATCCATTATGCTTTGGCTAATTTTGAGAAAGAGGAGGAGCTAGTTTATGTAAGATTCACTAAACATGTATCTACACCCCTTATGTGGGCACGCTTCATATATACCAATACTCTAAAGAGGGATCAAGCCATATGTCATTCTCCCACTTGATGTGCTTTGTGAAATAAAGTTTATGAATATGCAAAATGCCAAACTAGATGTGCTTGAGGTGGCTAGGGACTAGTGTAAGGATTTAGATAATCTTGTAAGTGTATTGGTTGGTTGTATGTAGAGAATAGAGAAGATTTCTTGAGTATTATTTCTTACATTATTGCTTGCTTAGTGATATTTTCCAACACTTTATAAATTATATATGAATGGGATTTTATATGGATATATTGGTCCTAGGTTGAATATGCTCACATTAGGCTGACAAGGATAAGGATGGGGAATAAAAAAATTTGACCGTTGGGGCCAAAAATGCATGTGGATAGGAGTGTCAAAAGTGGATAAGAGTGACACTAGTGTTATAGTCCAAGTATGATGCTCTTGTTCTAAGCTAATGGGGCCTATGGGATAGATTTTTCAAGGAAAGAGCAGTCTGACTAAGCTAGGATTAACTCAAAAGGCTATAGATGACTAGGAATCTGTGAAAAGAGGCCTATGAGGATCATGAGAGTAAGTAAGAGAGACTTATGGGTTGGTTACAAGCCAAACTCAAGTTACCAAATTTTTCATTTTATATGACTACATTTTCCCCCTTTATTCTAATGATACAAAAAAGTGAAATACTAAGATAAAGGGAAAATAGAAAGCATATTCTGAACTTACCTACAATGATTAAGCTAATGAAACTGTGTGATGTTGGGTGTGCATAGAGAGAACATGCTATGAAGTGTGAATTTTTAGGAGAAAACAAAGAGTAGATCAATTCTTATTAGATATGCTATATCTAAAATAAGAATATACAAAGTTTGGTAAGAGAGAGAGGAAGAGAAAGGAATGAATACACCTCATTGGATATGTGAACCAATATAAAATCTATTGTGATGCTGAGTGATGTTGGATGTGTGTTGTACCATGAGTAATATCATGAATTAATTTGATTGCCCAATTCCTTAGAAGTGGCTCAATAATGCAAAGGTTGGACCTTTGGCTCCATCACCACGCACTAAGTGAAGATATGTGATCCTACATGTGATAATCCATGTTTGGACTATGTGTCCAATCCTTATGAATAAGTGGCTCAATAATACAAAGGCTAGATAGTCATTTATCTCCATCATTACCCCATGAAGTGAAACTATAAAATGATACCAGTATGAAATGTGTGTTGAATTAGATGGCTTTTAGATCCCAAGAATTCTCTATTATGTTATAATGTTGGTGTAGATAGCTGAATGTATACTAAAAACTAGGCCACTCTTGGCCATTCTAAAATATAGAGATTAGGCTTTTATGAATGCCACTTTAAAACTAGTGCACTAGGATTTTATGAAATCCATTCCAAAATGTGGAGGTTAGGCTTATATAAAATCCACTCTAAAATGATGACATCCAGCTATAGATGGAATAAGACACATAATTGATGAGAATTCCTAGGTAATGCTAAACATGAAAAGAAAATAAATCAAATGTGGTGCACACATTAACACCAATTAATGGTGTCTAAAACATGGATTCTAATATAAAAGTTATACCAACTACCATATCTGAAACTAGAAGTGAGAGCCATCATGCCATGCATACTACCCCCTATATTTGGATTCTCTAAGAAAAAGTGTACTAAAAAATACTATTTTGAACTAGTCTAACTATACAAAACTGTAGATGAGCCTAATTTTTTTCCTACTTCATGAAAGTCTAGTTTTTCTATTATTTAGATAGGAATGCCAAAAATGGATAGTAGTGGCACTAGTATTGTAGTCTGATCTTGGTGCTTTTGTCTTGGGTTAAATGTAATGACTATTATGGAATTTTTATTGTCTACCCAGTATATTTTGATTAGTTTCATGTTTGGTTATTGTTTTGGGTGTGTTAAAAGATGGATTTTTGACTATTAGGAGCTTTGATCTCTGTAACAAAATCCTAGTTTATATCCCCCTCTTCTGAGGGTAGGAATGAAGACCATGTAATGACTGCCCTCAAAAGAAAAAGCACTATAAGTGTGTTATGTTACAAAGATACATGATATAGCAATGATAATTGACAAGATATCTCAATATATATCATGGTTTGTAATGAAAAATTGTTAGATCAATAGGGATATTGATAGATAGCTATAACAATGTAATAGCATGTGCAATGCAATAAACTAAAACTAGAAGTTTAGTTAGCTGTTAGATGTTAGATGTTAGTTGTTAGTTGAAAATGAGGAATGGAGCATGATTTCCATCATGGCATCCAAAATAAAAAGATAATGCATGATGTGTATCACATAATTACAAACAATGAGAAGCAAACAAGAAGGTAAGAAGCAATAAATGTACAAATATAGCCAAAGGAGACAAGTAAAGAAGGGACATGGGAACATTCAACTCAAACTAGAAAGAAAGCATACAAGGCATGTTCAAATACCACATAAACATTCCATTGAAACAAGAAAGGGTTGGCACAAGGGCCATAATCACATATAAGAGTACAGACAAAGGACAATGGCAAATGTCCTAAAGCAAACACATGAATAAAAGTAAAGGGCATTTGGAAAATGTCCTAAAGCACATACATAAGACAAAATAAAAATTGAGAAATATAATCAATCTATCTATACAAATCAAGAAAGGAAAGCATGTGAATGATAAAAATTCAATAACCTCTAACTAATCAAAGAAAGAATGTGAAAGTATGCAAGATATGATTATACAAGACTAGGTATATGTTAAGAAATACACAAGTGCTATATAATAGTGAGTTTAGATAGAGTAATCTATGTAGGATAGGAAATAATATAGATCATCATGATAAATATATTTTGTGATGTAGAAATGACATAACCTAGATGGTGTAGTCATGTAGAAGATTTCCCCAGTGGGTAAATATATTGATGTATGTCTCTAATGAAGAAGTAAGATACCTCTTCAATGGGTAGAGTGATGCAACCAAGGAGATGGATGTCACTATACACACTCAAATAAGATTGAATGAAGCATGGTAATGTAGATAAATGAACAAACAATAACATAGAACAATAAATGTAATTCTAGCATAGTATTAGAAATGTAAATCATGGATAATGCATACAATCAAAATGTTTTAGATGTTTTGAGTTTTTTGAATGTTTTTAGAATTTTGTTATATTTTAATGTTATTGGAATTTTTGAGATTTTTTATTTTTTTAGTATTTTTGATATAATTTATGTACAATCAATCATGAAAAGACTATGTACAATAAAAAATGATAAACTATGTACAAGTAAAAATTAACTATGTACAAGTAAGGATGAGAAGAGACGATACAAATTGATGAGTCTCATTGGAGACACCCTATCATGGTGTCCTATATATAAAAAAGGAATCATACATGATTGTGAAGCATAATCGAATGGATAAGAATATGATTCTTAATATTTGTATTCATTATTGATATCTTGGAAACCATAATAACCTATATTATTATAATCATCATTATCTTCTTGATTTTGAACCAATGGAATGCTAGTGTTGAATTTTATTGTATATGGATATTTTCCTTTGATACATTATGTTTTTGAATGATTTTCCTTAGTATGTTTAATAAATCTCAAACCTTGGTGACAAAAATTATCAACTACTTGAATACGAGTAGTGATGCCTTGAACTTTCTTGCCCAACCCTTGACCTTGATAATCAAACTATTGTAGATATTTTTGACCAAAGCCATATTTATTTGAAAGTTGAGCCTCATTTTGGAGAGGTATATTTTAATATTTTTAATTCATTACCTATGATTTTGGTACTATTTGTTTCTCTAATTTTGGTTTTTGATCCATTTGTTGTTCTGAGTTATGCTTTGGTAACCACTTTTGTATTATTTTGAATTTTACCATTTGTGAATGCTTTTGTATGTCACTATGGATTGCTTGACTAATTTACCTTGTATAGGGTCATCACTAGAAATTATATATTTTATATGTTTTTTCAATGCTAAACATGAATCTGTGTGATGCCCATACATTCTATGATATGCACAATAATATCTACATCTTCTTACTAGATGTAGACAAGGTAGTTTGATCAACTTAGATTTAATCAGTTCCCTTATCACCTCGCTTGAACTCTTATTTGATTTTTGAATTTTTATTTAATCACTAGTTGTAGAGTTATTTTGTTGACATGCAACATTTTTTGCAACCAATTGACTAGTTGAAGGTGTATATACATGATTGACACTAGGGTGCCTTTGAGGATTTTGTATTATAATCTGATTTTCTAATGTTGTTATCTTTTCATGTAATAGTCTATTATATGTTTGTAAATCTAAAATTATCTTGATCATTCTGGTGATTTGATCCCTTGAGTCTCACAAGAGCAAACCCTAGTTTCTTATGATTGAACATGTAAGCACATATGTTGAAGAAGGTGTGAAAAAGTTATAGGCTAGATGTATGCATCAGGAAAAATAGTATAGGTTGCCTCACCTTATGGAGGGGTGATAGCATGGACCTAGTTATAGGGAAAGTAGATATCATCCTCTTGGGGTAGAGGAGGCAAAGGAATTTTTTTCATGTTCGTAAGATATGACATTGAAACTTGATAGATGGTTGTTAACTTATGTAAAACCCATGTAGCCAAGGAGTTGGGTCTATCTACATAGAAACCATGTATATGGGATGAAATTATTTTAATTGAAGGTATAAGTTGTATAGCAATATGATTATAAAGAATATTCCACATGAAAGAGAGCAAACAAGGGATAGAGAGCATGAAATTATCCACTAATGCATAAACAACTTTTACATTGGCTATGATATGTCTAATATGTGTGGCAAGATAAACTTGAAAATTTTTACATAAGAGAGATAGAAAGCAAAGGATAGAGAGCATGAAATTGTGCATAAATGCATAAATATCTTTAATTGTAACATAATATTTCTAACATGTTTAGCAAAATAGAGTTGGAAATTATTCTATATGAGAGAGAGAATACAAAATAAATATTGAAATCTTGTGCATGTTTATCAATAAATTTTGTAATATCGTCCCTTATTATGAAAATTAAACATGAAAGGTAAAGATTTAATCTTTGCATTAACATATGGTAAACTTCATCATTCATGTACATGATAGGACCAAGTATGGTCTCCTTATTATTTGCTACAAATGCAATAAATATTCAAAAATGAGTCAGATCCATTTTTTAAATATGATTTTAGGTATAAGGTGATACGTCAAGAAGTAATGGGACCTAGTATATGCAACTAAGGTTTAAAAGATGATTATTTGAAAAATTACTAAAAAATTTTGAAATTTAAAGTGAATTTGTGAGTTAGGTATGCAAGTAAAAATTAGAATTTAATGAAAAATTGGTGATTTAAATAGACCTAGTAGATACAACTAGGGTTTTAAAAAATAAATATATTTGAAAATTACTATTGAGTTTTGAAATTTGAAGTGAATTTTTTATTTTTATATGATATTAAAAAATTAGAAAATTATTGGGAAAATACTGAGACCTAGTATGGGAAACTAGGGTTTGAAAGAAAATTATTTTAAAATTACTAAAAAAATTTTAAATTTAATTATAATTTATGATTTAATTATGTAGGTAAAAAATTAGAAAAATATAGAAAAAAATAAGTAGGAAATTTACCCCAGGGTGTCTAGGGTTTTTATGTGAAAATGAAGTACGCCAAGTTCACCAAATGATTTAACCTATTTTGAGAATATTGGAGTCTTATAGCTAATTTAGTTAAAGAGTTTGAGTAGTAAAATCAATAAACAAATATGAAATAATTAAGCTATGAATTTGTGTAATTTATATTGTATTTTTGACATTTCTAAAAATAGTAATAAAAGGGAAAAATAAGACTTAGTTGGAAACTGACTGATACGACTGAGACAAGGTTTGAGATTTATTGTGTAGGATTGGGATACTATCAAAAACTAAGATTTAAAATTTATTTTATGATTGTACAAGAGTTTACACCAAAAGTGTACAAGTGTGGCACTAATGTTGTAGTCCAAGTGTGGTACTATTGTCTTGAGTTGACGAGGCTTGGGGGGATAGATTAGTCATGGAAAGAACAGTCTAGCTGAGATAGGATTAATTTTGGAAGGCTATAGATGACTAAGAATCAGTAAAGAGAGGCATAAAATTGTTATGATATAAATTAAAAGGGACCTATGGGCTGGGTTTCACAAGCCACACTGAAGTTAACAGTTTTTGCATTTGATATGACTACACAATTCTACTTAAGGAATAAAGCTTTAGGGTTCAATACTTTCTTCTAAGCTCTGATCTTGTCTTATGGATAAGTGTTTTGGATTCTTAGGTAGGTCATGTAGCCTAGAGATGCTTTACATTGGTTATCCTTATAAACCACAATAATCTCTTACGAATCACCTTCATCAAGGGAAAGGTTGATGCTTGGTAGGTTCATCTTCAAAGGTAAGTATTCCTAAGATTATTTTTCCTTTGTAAGAATAGATAGTTAATAAAATATGTATTCTTCTCTTCCATATATTAGGATTCCATATACATTGATGTGAGTATATGTCTCATATACATGTTTAGTTTAATTTGTGTTTATTTGTTTTGTTTTAACCCTCACTTTGTGCCACAAACTTTGGTGCACACTAGATTAGTTTAATTTTCTTGTTATTATAATAGTTTAATCTCTTATTTTTTTAGCATAAGTGACATTCCAAATCATAGGATTATTTTCGGTTTTTTGTGTGATTGTGTTAGATTATAGGATTTGGAACCCTTCTTAGCATTATATGTTCTGACAAGTGATATAAGTGATCCCCTAATCAGGTCTAGTGGATCCTCATATTGGTCATGACCCTGCTTAACAAGTGTATAGCTAGTCAAAAGTGTAGATGTGCTCTATCTTATTTGATCTAGGATCAATTCATGTACATCATGCAATTATAATTACATATAGTAACTGCATAATAACACAAAATATAAACATATGATTTCAATAATCAAATGATCACATACACAACAATAATCAAGAAAGTATAAATTTATACCACATGGGTATACACTAAGTTTAATGTGCATATAGAAATTAAAATTAATATAATTTATAATCATGCATCATGATGCACCATTCTATGTTAAGTATAACCAATCATTTTTAGAGGAATAAAAACTCATAAAACCTATTATGACATTTACTTAGACATCTCATTTTGTTTCCATGAATATTGTTTTAATATGGCTATAATTTCAGTCCATGGACACCTTAATACTTATTTCAACCACAAAAAAATTCTTATCTCATTCTAGAACATAAAATACACATTTCCCTATTCTCAGAGCCTTATTTACATAACCTCATAAATCTCTAATATGTATATTTCCTTAATATATTTTATAACCAGAGTATACATAACCAAACTTATGTTTCCAAGAATACTTATATTACCTCATAAATGTGTATATATTATTAGTGTTACATCCACACTACAAATTTTGTTATCTACACTATATAGGAAGTGATACCCAAATCATGAGGCTTTTCATAATATGATGAAAGTCCACCAAATTTATCCAGGTGATAGATGCTATATGAATCAAAATTAAGTAAAGTGATGGACTAGTTATGATAACATACTAATTATGAGTCAAATTAGGTGTGATAATTTACATATAGAACACCTAAATACCACACATAACACATATTCCTGAATATAAAACAATGATTGTAAATATAACAACCAATTGTTAATGAGGCCAAATAATATAATCCACTCATCATATTCCTAAGCTACCTCATATATTATAACAAAATAGTACCAAAAGTATCATCAAGTATAGAAATAATTCCCTTAATTATTGTAGCATAATATGTATTAAAATTGGATTAATATTCAATGACCACCATTGTTATAAATTCCATTCAAAAATTTAATCCATAAGGACAAATGATGATTACTTGGCTAAGTCTTCAAATAAGGTATATGACCTTAATAGTATATCTTTATATTTTTTTTCTCATTGTACACTGGTATATACACCATACACCTGAATCATATACTCACCTACACCCAATCCTATAAGGCATTCTAGGTTCTCAACAAATTTGGAATAAGACATTGGAAGATATAATAATAATATTAATAATTTTAATAAGTCGATGCAGACAAAACAATATGAATACCTATATGTTTATATAACTAAACATGTATATCTAGTATAACTACATAAATAATGATGCCCAAGAGTATATTCGATGAATCATATTGCATCTAAGACCTAGGTCAATGGGTTTGAACATGAAATTGAAACTCCCATCTATATATTTGGTTTGGGAATATATTAATTTTATTAAAACAATAAGTAAATACTACATATTTTAATGTTTCCTTGAAACTAATATAGTGACTCATCAAACACAATCTAGTGTCAGAAATAGATGCCAGCATAAATAGAATTATCTCATAGAAACTAAATATACATCTAAAATTAAAAATCGATGAATCATATTGCATCTAAGACCTAGGTCAATGGGTTTGAACATGAAATTGAAACTCCCATCTATATATTTGGTTTGGGAATATATTGATTTTATTAAAACAATAAGTAAATACTACATATTTTAATGTTTCCTTGAAACTAATATAGTGACTCATCAAACACAATCTAGTGTCAGAAATAGATGCCAGCATAAATAGAATTATCTCATAGAAACTAAATATACATCTAAAATTAAAAATCATATAAAAATATCCATAAAATAGGTTTAGCACTTAGCCCCTCATAGATGTACATAAATAACTAGTTTATTATTTGGGGCAACATTTTATGTAAATTATGGCTAAGAAATAAAATGCAGTGACTCTTCTATATATATATATATATATATATATATATATATATATATAATGATTTAACTTAGAGCCTTAGAGTGCATTATTATCCATAGAATATAGGGTTTATTCACATAGTTCATAGCAACTACACAATTGAGTTTTATTTTGTGATTTATCATATAGTTCATTGATCATCCCTACTATCATAGGTCAGAGAAATTCTATGTCAACTTATGCAAATGTGTTGATGGATTATTAGATCAACACTAAAACTACAATTTTCCTAAGATATGGTGGTAGTCAATATAGTATATTTTTTTAGACTCAAGTTTTTAATAAGGATGCAAGCAATTTTCTTAGACAATTAAGATTTAATAGATCATGATATGGATTCCCAAATAGTGTTGTACATATCCAGTTAAGTGGCAACTATAGCATATATATATATTTCCACTAAAAATTTAATTTTTAATGAATAAACGTGATCTTGTAACTCCTATAGAATGCTTAACTTTTATGGCATAGTTACACTCAAATCACCAAAGATCTTTTAAATGAATAATATCTAGATTTATTGAATCATTAAATTAATCTAATCAAAGTGCTACATTTACACACACACACACACACACACACACACACACACACACACACACACACGCACGCGCGCGCGCACACACACACACACACACACACACACACACACACACACACACACACACACACACACACACACACATACATGCACACACGCACACGTACACACACATGCACACGCACACGTACACATGCGCACACACACAGAGGCACGCATATGCACATGCACATGCACACACACACACACACATGTGCATGCACACACACACACATGCACACACGCACACACGTGCGCGTGCACACACACACTCTCTCTCTCTCTCTCTGTCTGTCTCTCTCTCTCTCTCTCTCTCTCTCTCTATCACACACACACACACACACACACACACAAGAATTTAATCACCTCCTTTTATATATAAATATAAGTCAGGTTCATTGATTAACAAGAATTTTGAATAACCTAACTTCCATAGTTGCCTTATTTCATGTTAAAATAACACTAAATAAAAAGATGATAATTCACTAAATTTTTTACGTTGTCTCTTTTATTATGGTTTGTTTTTCTTGTAAAGGTAAATATGCCATAATTAATATCATATCAAAAAGTCTAGTAAACACCAATACTATTGATATTCAACATCATGTGTATACAGAATGATATCAAAATAATTCATAGAGAAAATAATAGCATAATATAGAAACTAATTTTTCACAGTTCACCTGCGTCAAAGATTCCTCTTGATAATTGATAAAAACCCCTTTTTTCTTTTTATTTTATTGTTACCTTTCTCCTATGCTCTTCTTTCTATCTTCTTCCTCCAAATAATTCTTCTCGTGAAGATTCCCTTCATTCTTGATTCCTTATAAAAATAGGCATATCCCCTTTTTTTGGTTTAAATAATTATTTTTGTTTTAATCCCCCCCCCCATTTTTTGTTTTCTTTGCTATTTAATATTTTTTCTCTCCTTTTTTGTTTTTATTAGCTTTGTGAGATTTTTCCTCATTTTTATCCTTTTCCAAATTCATTAATTAATTACAATACATTTAATAATGTAAAAAAAAAATTAATAATGATAATTTATCTATATTAGGTCATTATCTAATGACAATAAACTGTTAAGTCTAATAATGATAACAAACTTATATCCCAACATGACCTAGATATGTCAGTTGGCCACATATGGTAGTTCTGACCATTAGTCACATATGTTTAACTTACCTAGGAATAAATCCAATCTATCACAAAAGACTAATTATGCGTAAACCATTAAGCTATGGTATCCACCCAATATAAATGATTATCTAATGCAAACAACATTAAACACACTTTAATAACCATTCAATTTATGCATCTAATCATGTGGTAATACTACGGTATGTGTGGGTTTTTTTCTATCTCTCTATCGACCTTTAATGTCTCCATATACATCACCCTCTCAAATGATGCTCTCCCTCTAACATGCTCTAAGGGATGAATTATCCTACATCTGCCTCATAACAAAATGGGTAGTTAGACCATAACAATCATGATATGCATTCATCATAAATATAGTTGAAATGAAAAATCAACATGATAATAAATCAAACGTACACCTATAACTAACTCATAGCACTTTGATCATGTAGCTTAAGTAATATCCTACATCCCCATAATATCATATATCTCATAGTTTAGTTTAAAATAATCAAATCTAAAATTTCTAGCTAAAAATATCCATGGATAATCTAGTAAGTTTATCTAGTGAGGAATTGGGATGTAACATACTTCCCCCCAAAGCTAGTCATCATCCTCAATGAATATTATTCAATCATAAGTCATGATAAAAAAAACATTTTTTAGAAACTTAAAAACATTATAGACAATAACAAATTAAGTAAAAAATAGAAAATCATTTGTAGAACTCACCATAGTTCCATCAAGTTGCATTATTCTTAGAGTATTGGTCCCACCATTCCCTGCTCTATGACATATCACTACTACATAAATAAGGTTGGTGAGTGTCACATACTCTAAATTTTCTTATCATAACAACCTTGGGGTCTATAATGAATAAGATAATCCCATTTACATATCTTTGTGAAAGTTTCATTGACTTCCCAAGAGTACATAAGATCATCCTACAAGATAAAACAAATGACCAGGGAGAGTTCCAAAAAATCTTCCAACCGTCAACACATCTCTCTATCCTTAGAGGATGTTTTTTTATTTAGAAACAAAGTATTTACAAAAATTGATAAGAATAATGTGTGTAAGCTAATACTATCATTACTCTATGTAGCTCCTGATAAGTATAACATGTCAATATTGTCACTAATACATGGATCCCCTAACAATTATGATGATGAATAAGAAATAGAAATAGATTACATTTCTTATGTATAAAAAATCATGTAATACCCATCTATAGTATACATGCATATGGCCATACATTTGAATTTGACAATTTATGCCTATCAAATAATGGATTTGACAAGTTCTTCTATCAGATCCAACTCATTAACAACCAAGCTAATGTGAGGTTAAGAAGGATACCATCCTATTACTTATAACTCATGTTCTTAATTCATCACCCTTGCCTCGGGTCTCTATGACCTAATGATCTCCACATGTGGACAATGTTCAAAGAATCACCATTCTTTGCTAACAAATCATAGAAATCAATAATTTGAGCTAAATAATTTTATATGTATGAACATATAAGAGAAATCATACAATCAATCCATAATTTTATTTAGTTACTACTAGATAAGCATACTAGTATCATATTTCATAGCTTAACCTATAGTGTTTTATTCATAGTTAAGAGGAAACAATGTTAAGATTATCATAACATATAAAGGCCAAGGTTTACGTCATCCTTACTACCTTATAAAGGTAACAAGTAAGATAATGTCTTCTAGATATCTTGGACAACACATAACAATATAAAATTTTATATCAACCCTTAAATTGACAAGGTGATTTGTACATACTATACCTTGCTCACTTCTACAAAAGGGTGCAAAAAAGTAAATCTTCAAAACAACATGCTTAAAGTAAAATAGAATAATATCAATATAATCATGGGTTTATGATATCATACTATTTATAATCAACTTATAATTCTTAATATATTACTCATGGTTCGTAAATCCACATGGTCTAAAATCACAAGTTGGATAAGTGGTGACTCTAAAGATTTATATGTAGAGAGATATCATCTTAAAAACTCTTGCATACCCTCACAAGGTAAAAAGAAAACACCAAAACTCAATGTTGTCAAAACACTTTCTACATACCAAATATGTAAGTATAGTATCACAATAGATTTTCATAACTAGGAGAAAATAAAACACTATCCACAAAGATGTATCTATTCATAAAATCTTACAACCATTTTCTCTCAGTAAGAAGTAGATGATACTGATCCCATGATCTCAAAGAAAACAAGGTCAAAATAATCATCAAGAAAATAAGAATGCTCTCAATGGCATTAAAATAATGTCAGAAGAAAATGAGGGAATGATAACTCACCTCTATGCCCACTATAAAATGTGACAATTCTTCCAAATCCATGTAAACATGAGTGTGATAATCCTTAAATATATTCCTAACACAAAGGAAATTCTCAAGCAAGATAGCAACACTCTACTACATGAAAATTCCCACTGCACTAGGTGGCACCAAAACTAAATAGATTTTGTAAAATTTTCCATTCCTAGGATTAGTAAAAGTAAGGCACAAAAATTAAAGCATAAAAATATATTCAAGTGAGAAGCATCCCATACTTATAAACACAAAACACAAATGGTGAAGGTGAATTGATTATGAATAAGTATGTAATAATACTCAAGGTTTTTGATCTTAACTAATCAAACTATGGTATAAATATGTTGTTTATAACCCAACAACTATGTTATATACTCATCTACCCAAGCCTCATATACAACCATCACCATTAGTAAATTATATAATCCAAAACTATATCTATTATAAGAGGGTACTAGATCTCCTAAGGATGGACACTCACTATAACCCACACATTTCATGAATGTCATGTACTTACAAAAATCATTAATCCATGTAGGAGGATTTATCCACTCTCAAAACTCCAATCGTGGTGTACATGGCTTCACACTAAGACATCACAAATATCAAATACCAATGGTATACTTCAACTCTCTAGATTCACATCAGTGAATATAAAGACATGAAAACACTAATGGACTCTTTAGGTTCTAGAGTTTGAGCCACAACTCTAATACCATAGGTAACAACCCCACTGGGCTAGACATAGAGTTATGTGAAACTATTTCTTTGTATTAAACACATATATCAAATATAGATTACATCATGAGAATATATAGAGATGATAAGAAATAAATAAAGTGTGATAATAACAATAAGCATAATACACCTCATAACACTAATATCTAATATGATGAGGGTACACATCAAAAAGTGAATATAAGAAGTAATCACATTAACTCTACTACAACTGTAGCAAGCCTACATCCACTATTGTCAAAGTACAATAATAAGTAATTAAAACTATTCATAATAATATCCAATGATAAGTACAATAAAATATAATTTACATATGGATACATGGATCCCCTAGAGCATAGTTCCCTAACTCAAGTATCTATGGTAATCTCAAGTGTCATCTCGATAAGTAATACCACTATGAAAAAGGAGAGCATCATCTGAGCATTTTTTCACACCAAAAATAGACCAAAAATACCCCATACTAATCCCATCAGGAAATGTCCATCCCTTTAAAGATGAGTAGATAGTGACAGCATAGGAATCTAGAGAGACAAGCAATTACCCATGTGTTGTATGATTCTAAACTAAATATGTAGTTTATCATATACATCTATTATATTATAATATATCACACAAACATGTGAATCACTCTCATGGAATGATAATTTCTCACTAAACATACTTTGGCCCAATGTTTTATAAATAATAAATAATAATGATCTAGATCAATCAAATTCATACATACCTTTGGATCAAACTGCCACTAGTAAGCCAGTGAAGTCCATCTCACTCTTTAATCCATATCAAAAATGTAGATTGGTCAAATACAATTCAACCAGAATATTCACATAATTTACATCCTAATATCAAATACATCATATAATATGCTATACATAGGATCAAAGCATACATTTATTTTGTCAACTGCATGAATGAATCTTACATTAATTTTTATCCCATACTAGAAATAATGACTACAGTTAATACCATCCAAAAAATTACACATTTAACTATAGATTTTCACCACCATAATTAGTTTCCAAACATACTACACCATA
>JARHVA010001842.1:1802500-1845000 GCA_037957365.1 Torreya grandis
GATCCCTAAAATAGTAAGAGAGAATTCAATATATAGTGCTCCAAGAAAGACTTGGGCACTTTGTTTCACAAAAATGGCTTACGATGCATTCAATGCCTTTAATGCATTTTAAATTTTTTCCATGGGCTAAGCTGGAATTGAGCATCAATTTTAAATATGGACCACTTGATGTTTTTCCTTATGTGTGCACAGCCATTCACTCTACTTAATGCAGAAAAATAGGCTGTGCCATTGAATGTTCACACTCTTCAATGTCCACCTGGTGGACTGCTTTACCTTCTAAAAACATATCCCATGCATGGATATTTTTTATCCTTCTTCATTATTCCCCCTTTTTTGGCTATATTTTTCCCTTTTTTGTGCAATTTAAGCTCTTGGGCTATCTCTTTGGCTGATCACTAAATTTGTTCAAAGGGTCTGTGCTTAAGTCTGAAAGGATCAATAGTTATTTCATTGCCACAAATTTGATGTCTTCAGGTTCATCATCATTTGAAAGCCTATGGCTACTTGGTTGCTTTGAATTTAATGGTTGTGGACCCATCATCCTCTTAGCAATTCCTTCATGTCTTTCCTACTTGCTTTGGCCACTTTTCACTAATCTTAACAAGTGACACATGGCGCATTCCACTGTGAAATAGGTGAGGACATGTGGTAGCATCCACTTAACTTATAGAGGCTTTAGATGTCTTTTGAGAGTCCTGTAGAAGATGACACATGGCATGTTCCATTGAGGTTAGCAACTCACTTGAGGCCCACCACATTCCTTATGAAATAAAGAAGCAAAAGGAAGAAATTATGAAGTTTGACACTTGTTGGCTTCCGTTGAGTTATAAAGGAACATGTGGTAGCTTCTACTACACTTTGTAAGGGACACATGGCATGTTTTGCTACACTTTATGGTTTGATCTTTCCTAGAGGGAACTTGCCCTTTGAGGTCTTGAGAAACGGTCCACTTTTCTTAGCGAGAGCCTCCCACAAGGGTACCTACCCTTCAGGATCTTTTGGGCAGCCTTCAGGCTTCTATTTGCTCAGCAGGTTTTTCCTTCTTTGATGGACTTTTCTTTCGAATAAAAAGTCTAAAGGAATTATTTCATTTTGTCTTTTTTTGCCAGTTTTTGGTTTGTTGGGATTTTTTCATCAGGATTTTCCTTTGGACAAAAGTCTAAAGGAATTCCTTTAGACTTTTTGTCCAAAGGAAATGATCCTTAACAACTTTGCCATGACAACTTTTCTAAAAGAGAACTGTGCCCTCCATAAGGACTTGTTCAAGCCCAAAACTATCATTCAGGCTTTTGCAATGGTCCATCTGCTCCTTGCCTGCCCTCTGCAAGGGCTATTTGTCCTTGGTTCACTTTTTCAAAGGAATTCTCTTTGTCTGCTTTTACTCATTGCCCTTTGCAAGGGCACTTAGCTTGGTTCATTTCCCTCTGCAAGGGCACTCTGCTTGGTTCATTATTCTTTGTAAGGGCTTGTTCATTATTTTGGCTTTGGGGTAGCCCCTTGAACCTGTCGATTGAACTGACTGATTGAACCAAATTTGGTTCAACGGTTCAATGGTTTAATCTTGCATCTAAAGCCATCTTTTTGTCTAAGTCTTTTGATCGCTTTGAACCAATTGAACCCGTTGAATCATTGAACCGATTGAACCTTGTTGGTTCAAGGTTCAATGGTTCAATCATTTTCTTGTGTTCCACTCATTCACTTGACTGCTTGAACCAAACCACGTTGAACCATACACTTTGAACCTTTTGAACCATTGAACAAGTTGAACCTTTGAACCAAAGTGGTTTAATGGTTCAATGGTTCAAGCCTTCTTCTCTTTGATGAGTGTTTTGAAACCATTGAACCTAGAAGTGTGAACCTTGACAAATGTGCTCAACTTTTAATGATGTCGTTGAACCTTTAAACCCATTGAACCTGTTGAACCTTTTTGGTTCAAGGTTCAACTATTCAATGGTTCAAATACTACATAGAAGCTTGCTGATGAACTCTTTTGGTTGAACCAAGGCATTGAACCAATCCTAAAAATAACTAAGTGTTGGAAACTTGTTCTTTTGATTGACATCACTTGTAGAAGCCTTTGAAACTGTTGAACCTACTTATTTCAAGCATGTTGAGTCCGTAGAAACATATCTATAGAGTTCATAGATTTAAGCCTATAGAGTCTGTAGAAATGAGTCTGTAGATTCCTTTTTATGAAGTCTATAGAACAGAGTCCATAGATATGAGTCCTTAGAATTTAGCTTACAGATTCCATAGATCTGAGTCCATAAAACTTGAAAAAGCTTGAAAAATGTAGAATTTGAATGCCTAGAACAATTTTTGAGAAAGGGAGAGAGGATTTTGGTCTGTTGGACTAAAATAGTTCAAAATAGTTCAAATGTTATCCCAAAAATGAGTGATATTTTTAGGGGACAATAGCTAGCTCCAATTGGGGAACTTCCTTCAGTTGAAACCTTAGAACAACTGAGGGGAGTAGAAACTAGAATCTATAGTGCCTTGAAGTATGCCATTGGGCTATGGAGTCATGCTACCCAAAAATAGAGGCTACAAAAAATAAAAATGAACAACACAAAGAAGAAATAAAGACTATACAATTATACATATGTACAGGTGAACTTATCTAATATTTCAAGAGTTGAAGTGCTTCTGATGCTACCCATTATAAAGCAGAGAAAAGAGTGTGCCATCTTGATATTTCAACAGGAATCTATTCTTACCATTGCATTGATGGATAATAAATGGGCCCCTCCAAAGGGAGTCAAACTTCCCATACATCCCCTTTGGTTCTCTCCTTTTGTCCCATAACAGGACTTGATCTCTAACCTAGAAATCATATTTTTTTGCCTTCTAGTTGAAGAGATTCTTTACCAGACTTTGATGGGCAGCAATTCAATCCACCACCAGGGTTCACTGCTCATCCAACTCAGTCAATCACATTATCCTCTTATCAAGGGGGATTTCATATGTCTGATCTTTAATTGCCTCAGCCAATTTTAATGCTAGAAATTCTAAGGTGATTGGTATCTTAGCATCGATACCATAAAGAATTTGGAAAGGAGACATACCAATTGCCCTTTTTGGTGTAATTCTATCTACCCAAAAAGCATCAACCAATGCTTTATGCCATGTCCTTTGGTTGTCATGTACCAGCTTCTTGATGATAGTCATCAAGTTCTTGTTACTTGATTTAGCTTGTCCATTCCCTTGTGGAAAATAATCAAAAGAGTGAGAGAGCGTGATCCCATAGTAAAAATAAAATTGAGTAATCTCTTGGAAAGTGAAACAAGCTACATTATTTGTGACAATCTTGGTTGGAACCCCAAACCTAGAATTGATATTCTCCTTGAAGAAATTACACACTACTTATAAAGTAACATGCTTAGTTGGGATAGCTTCCACCCATTTGGTGAAGTAGTTAGTTGTAAGGACATAATCATGTCCAACACTTGAAGATGGATTTATAGCTCCAATAAAATCAATTCCCCATTGCTGGTATGGTTCCTCTATGACCACTGGCTTGAGAGGTAGGACAATTAACTTGGGTCTCCCAAAAAACTAATGGCATAGTTCACATTTTCTTATCCACTTATATGCATCTTGGAAAAGAGTTGGCCAGTAATACATGGCTCAAAAAAATTTATGGGTAGTCATAGGAGCAAAAAAATGTCATCCACAGGCTAGATTTTGGAAGGATTTCAAAAGTTGGCTTTACTGCTCCTTGTCCACATAGTGAAGGAACACTCCATCAATGATCCTCTTGTATAGGCCTTTGTCCCAAAGGACAAAATTGATAGCTTTCAAATTGATAGTCCTCCTTTCTTTATAAGATAGGTGAGTAGGACACTCACCATAAGTAAGGAAATGAGAAATACCTGAATACCACTCATTCATGGTGGAGACAAAGAGGACTGTTGGCATGTCTTCCACTTCTTTTTCTTCATGCCCTACTTCTTTAGGTCTATTAACAGCAATCAATTGACTAAGGCCCCTTCCCCACACCAGCTTCATTGGTTTGATAACTAGATCAAACTCCTAGATCTTTTCAATCCAATTGCCTCTTTTCATCCCAAAATCCTACTGAGTTAGTATGGATTTGATCGTGGTATCAAGAACCAAGGTAGTAGTGTGAGAATTCAAGATGTAGAAGTGGAAATGCTTGACTACCTTCACTACTACATAAGCATGCTTCTCCATATTTGATTACTTCAACTCATGAGCTTTGAGAGGGTAGCTCATGAAAGAACTGGGAAATTTCATACCTTCTTTATTCTATTGAACCAAAATTGTTGAAATCATTTGTTCAGAAGCATAACTGTATATGATGAACTCTTTGTTGTAGTCTAGACAAATAGAATTTGGGCAAGGGTAATGGTAGTTTTGATATCCTCAAATGCTGACTTGCCTTCTTTAGTCCAGCTAAAGGTGGCCTTTCCTTTCATCATGTTCACAATGTGTCAAGTCTTCTCAGCAAACTCAGGGATGAACCTTCATAATAAATTCACCTTTTCAAAGAAAGAGTGAACAACAATATTACTTGTAGGCAAAATAATCTCCTGGATAGACTTGACTCTATTTGATTCAATCTTTATGCTTCCTTTGGACACAATGTGTCTGAGAAGTTTCCCCTCTGTTATTCCAAATCCTAACTTCTTGGGGTTCAAAGAAATGCCATTCTAGTGATAGCACTCCAACACTTTTTGCAAGTGGCGTATATGATCTGGGTGATGCTTATAAAATATGGTCAAGTCATCAAGATAAACTACAATGAACTTACCCATATCATCCTTGAAATCAAGGTCCATTGCTCTCTGAAAGGTGGAGCCAACATTTATCAAGCCAAATGGCATCCTTCTATATGTAAGCATGCCCCAAGGTGTGGTAAAGGCCATCTTGTCCTGGTCTGCTTCACCAACTTCAACATGATTGTACTTTAAGAAGCCATCTAGCATTGATAACATCTCTGAGCTAGTCACTGTCTGAAGTACTTGGTCCATGATGGGAAAAGGATAGTTATCTTTTAAAGATGATTGATTCAGATTCCTAAAATCCACATAGATGCAAATTTTGCCATTCTTCTTCCTCACAGGTACTATGTTGGCAATCCATGTGGAATGATGGATTGGGAAAATTATCCTAGCATTCAACATTTTCTATATCTCAGACAGAATAGTACTTGATATCTTTGGATTATGAAGCCAAGATTTCTACTTATAAGTCACCGAATCACTCTTGAGAAGAATTTCATGGTGAATTTCCTTAGGCCTGAGCAACTTCAGATCATCATAAGAGTACGTGAAAACATCTATGTAATGGCAAATTAGGTCAGTAAATTTGAGTTTCTCCTCTAGAGTACAACACTTCCTAATGTTTACCATCTTGGGATTTTCCTTGGTACTCAAATTTATCTGATCAAACCCTTGGGAGGAGTTTGAATCCATTTGTTACTGTTTGATGAACCTATCATGCTTGTCAAATAGTTTCCCAAGAGAAACTAGTCCTTTGGGAATTTTATTCCCTTTTAACTGCATGAATTCTTCACCTGCATCTAAATTCCTTTTGGGATCTGATTCAAGTTTCTAGAGCTTACTGCCTTCAAAGTGAAGATGTTTGAAGCTATCTTTTTGTTCCAAAAAGGTGATGATTTAGTTGTTGCCATTAAACACTTGCCAATGATTGACATTATCAGGCACACTTGGTCTAAAAATCACTTCGATAGTGTACCTATTTCCTTTGAAGTCTAGGTGAGGAACTAAGAGAGTTGCTGAAATAGCTAGTGTATCAACTCAGTCATTAAATTCCCTGGGTATGGTAGAGATGTTGAAAGCATCAAAGCTTTTAATTTGATCCCATACTAGATTGTCATAGTGGCATAATCTCTCATTTTTGGTTTTATACAGGTTCCTTACCTAACAAACTACAAGTTCAACATCTATTTTGGCACGAAGGAGTTTGATGCCTTTATTTTGAGTGGCCTTCAATCTAAGCAATATAGATTCTTACTCAGCTGTGTTGTTGGTGTTGTTGAACTACAACTTGTATGAAGAAGGAAAAATATCTCCTTGAGGAGACATCAACACAATCACAGCCCCTGAGCTAGTAGAAGAATTTCTACCATCCAATTCCAGGATCCAAACATCATCAGAAACTAATCTTTTCTTAGATTTCTCCTTGCTTGGAAGGGGAAATTCTTCTGTGTTTGCACTATGCTCTCTCACATCTTCTGTTGTTCCATCTAAACCAATTTTTAGACTATTATTTGTAGAAGTTTCATTAGCTAAAACATGAGTATCCTCTGTGGTCAAAAAATAATTACCCATGTCTGAAGATTTAAATAAAATTTGAGCTTCAGGGGCTGATGTCTGAGTGACAACATATTTTGATTCCTTTTTAGGAAGCAACCTCTACATGATGCCTTTGACAGGGATCTTTGCTTCAGATAGGTCCATGCTCAACTCGCCACCAACATCCTTACAAAAAAATTTCCCTAGAAGAATATCGTATGAGGCTAGGATGTTAGCCACCAGGACTGCCATCTTGATTCATTTGTCTAGAAATACTGCAAATGTAAATTAGGTATCCTTGATTTTTCCCAGTAGAGGTACTTGTTTGTTCTCCATGGAGAAACATCTTCTAAAGGTTTTGGTTAGCATGAGTCAAAGAGATTATAACACTTTGGTTGGCATGACGTTGTCAGATGCACCTAAGTCTATGATGTAAATGCTTAGTTTGTGACCATTTATCAACAGAGAAACATAGAAAGGCTTTATTTTCCTAGGGGTAGTTGGAGGAGTAATGAAAAGATTGTTTGGGATGGACATGTTCTTTAGGGTATCATGAGTTACCTTTTTGACATTTTGCCCTATAGGGATGGTTTTATTCTTCACCAACTGAACTAACCTATCCAACTGCTTAGGATTAGATTGCAATACTTCAAATTTAGACATTTGAATTTTGGTCTTCTTGACATGGTCGATTATGTCAAATGACTGAGATGGATTAGGAACAAAGGAAGAGAATTCATCTTTCTAGTTTTTAGGAGGGGTGGTGTTGGTCTATCGAATTGAAGTTGAAGATGGAGGAATGCTTGATGTACTTACCTTTTTATTACTCACTAGGTCCTTTGGCTAGAAAGGTAGAGAAGTTCCTCATTTGACAACTGAGATTACATGCTAAGAAATTTTCTCTATTTTTCCTTTATCAGCTTGTTGGGCTAACTGGTTATGGGACTAGGTGAATACAACATATGATCCATCAACTACTTCACCTTTACCTCTGGGTTCATCCTGGTAATTCAAGAAACCAATGTTGGAGTCACCAGCTAATTCTTCCTAGCCTTTTGCAAGGAAATTAGTGTCATTTTCTTGGTTTAATTCAAGCTAGAAAGTGAAATCCGACTCTATTTTTAGATATCCAACTGCTAAATTAGTTGGAGGTGCTTCAATGGGAAGTTTCCCCTGTGGGGGAGGAAGATGATTTGGCTATACTTGATTTTTGGTAGTGTTTCCTTGGTATGACTGATTAGGGAATGTCCTTCTTGGCATATATTTGTATGAGGGAGTTGAAGATATCCTTCATTTTCCAGCTTTTGCACCATTAGATCGGTAGTACCTGTAGATAGATATTCAAAAGATGAGGAAGATTTACCTTTATTAAAATTTATCTTTATCTTTATTGCCAAAATAAGGTCATCTTCCACCTTAGTGGCCAAATATTGAGCTACAACAAGGTCTATTTGGCCATCACGTCTCAGTAGAAAACTTACTTTAGGTAGCTGAGAGTCGATGAAGAAACATTTGAGGTTTTCAAGTGTTGGCTGAGCAATAACAAGAATCCTTTTCCTCAGCTTGTCTAACTTGGCTATGAAATCCCTCACTAGTTCATGAGGCTCCTTCATTTGTGTGAGTTGAGCCAACAGGGCATGTGCATCTTCTGCAGGCTTGAATCTGGCTTCAAATTTGGCCTTAAGAGTGTTCCAATTAGTCATAGTTTGGGCCTGCAAATGATAGAACCAGCCTATAGTTGTGCCTTGTAGTGTTTCCATGAAAATCCTGACTGCTACATCCTCATACTCCACACCTATTACACCATAGGCTATGCTAAAGGTTGCAATATGTTCATCAAGATGAACCTTCCCATCACCATATAACTTGGGGAAATTTTTCCTTAAACTATGTGGTAGCTCACATAGAGGTGGAGTTAAGTTTTACAGGAGAATCTACATTCATTTTCTTGGAAAGACATGGTTACGTTGGGATGATTGAATTCAAATTCAATTTATTATATTTTTCCTCTAATATGTTGTTAATAAGGAGTAAGTGTAAAAAAAATAAAGGTAAAAAAATAATTGTTGGGGCTGTTGAGGAAATAAACGAGAAGTGGTTGAAAATATTTCAACCTTGGTATGTCGTTGTAAATTAAAAACTGTTTTGGTTTTATCTTGAGCCCAAATTGGGAGTAGAGGTTAGATAAGAGGTTCTTGATTAAAAGCAAAAGAAAATTCATTAAAAAAGATGAGAGGGACGTAGAGGAGAGGAAGGACAAAGAGGAAAGGACCTCTCATTCAAGGGAAGAGATGTAAGAAGAAAAGAAGATCTCAAGAATGTAAGAATGAAGAGAATAGAATGAAGAAAAGAGAGGAGAAATAGTGAGGGAGGAACTCACTCAAGAGATGTTAAAGTTAAAGAAAGGAGCAGATTTGATGTAAAGTCAAGAATGTGTGAAGGAGCAAACAAGGCTTTGAAAGCCATGGAACATTGAGATTGGATCTTGTATTGAATTGTAAGTCTATTATTTGATCTAAGAAAGAATGAATATTTTGTTTCATATGTTTATGTTATGGAAAAAATGAGTTCATTGGTGGAATTCTAACCTAGACAGTAAACAGGCCTGTGTGTGTGCCTTTTTAAGAGTTTAAGAGAGTAACAAACATCTATATTTTATTGTAAAGAGGACTCTTGTGTATAAAATATGGTGTGGATTGATTGAAAAAACTTAATATGTGACAATACAACCTCCAATGGCGATTTTAAGCTTGTTTGGATGAAAAATGTATTGGTGATAGTGAAATACGCTTGTAAGAGGGCAAATAAGGTCTTAAGAAAACTGAACAGGGTCAAGTTTGAGGAGTATGATACAAAAAAACCTCATTTTAGTTTGATATATGTTATACAAATTGATAATGGGTATATAAAAATCATGATATATCTTTGAAAAAGTCTGTATAAATATTTTTATGGCTAAAATACAGTCAAAATCTGTTAAACGCCAAAATCCTTGCTTACAAATTTATGAACTGGGATAGTTCCGTACATGATCAACCTTTGGTGTCAAAAGTTAAATGTTAGAGGAATTAAAAAAAGAATTTTTGGCTTTGGAATGAGGTTATGAAACCTAGATTTTCTCAAGATATGATTTTTTTATGATTGTTGCCCTGTACAGTCACCTTAAGACCTAGAAACAAGGGTTTTGATGTTTTAAGAGTTATGGCCATTCAAAATGATTGAAACTTCATAATCCATGCCTAGAATACATTTTATAACTTTTTAAAAAGGTCTCATGTTGGTATATTACGGAAAAGTACAGAAAAAGACAACCTAAGGTAGGTTCTAGGTGTATGCAAGCTAAGAGAATAGGCCCAAATGAGAAAAGTGGTTTTTGTCCAAAGAAGTGCACCAAAAACAGGTTTGATTAACCTGTAAGGAGGTAATGGGTATCCAAAAAGGTGACTTGTTTGATCATAGAGTCCGTACTTTGCTCTAGACAAGGAGGTTTGCATAAAAGGAGGGCTAATGTGAACAGGGCTTAAAGAAGGAAGTGCAATTCTGTACAAAGGAAGCCTAGTTTAATCTTAGGTATGTTATAGAAGAGCTTAATGGGTAATCGAAACTATTTTTACATTCCATTTTGGGCTGATCTATGGAAAGTTATGGCCAATAAATAGAGGAAATGGGGCTAAAGGATGATATCATAGCCGATAGGTAAAGGAAGAGTTTTAAGTTTTCCAATAAAGGAATGATTGATCTAAATAGGTCTGTATAAGTATGTTAAAATGTATGGAACACCTTCAAGAAGTTATCTCATGAGAAGATGTATTGTTGAAGGCATCAATTTTGGTATCAAAGCTTGAAGCTCTTGGGATTTGGATCAAGTTGTTACAGGATTTGGAAAAAGGATCAGCGTGACAAAGTACTAGAAGACCTTGTGGAAGAAAGGTATGAGTAACTTTGATATTTGATTTGAATTTATTGTGTTTGAGAAGTAAATAGGTGAAAGGAAGGCTTAAAGCCATTGAGGCTTAAGAGGAGAAGAAGCCAAGGAAGGCTTAGTGAAGAGCCAAGAGAAGCTCTAGAAGAAGAGCAAGTGAATGCTCAAGAGGAAGATCCAAAGCAAGGTAAGCTTGGATTTGTGATTTGTGTTTGTTGAAGTGTTGTATAAAGAGTTGCTGTAGGATTGAGAAAGGGATCAAAAGACTAGGATGCAAAAGGCCTAGGTGAGATCAAGGAGATTGTCAAAAGACCAGTCAAGGAGAAAGGCTTGGGTGAGACAAGAGGACCTAAAAGGGATCAAGAGACCAAGGTGGAAAAGACTTGGGTGAAGATCTCAAAAATGGAAGTACTGTTGAAGGCACTACTGAGCAGCAAGATACATGAGAGTAACAAGAAGAAAACAAGCACCCCAAAGTAGAAAGGTATGATTAATGTTGACTTTGATAAAGAGATTGCTAGTTTGTGGACAGATTTAGCTAAGATTAATAGCATGTTTGCATCTGGGATGCAATCAAATGAGAAAGTGTGGGTATGGCCAATGAGGAAGAGGTTGAAGTGGCCAATAGATCTCCTAATGAAGAGGAGAAGAAGGCAAAATGAGATTGCCAAGAAGAGAGAAGCCCATAGAGGCTTGAAGAAGATAAGAAGGTTGCCAAGAGAGCAATAAAAAGAGGAAGAGATTATGAAAAATGTTCTCATTGTGGAGAACAAGAGAAGAGAACAAAGAATAGATGAAGTGCCAGGAAGAGCACTTGAAAAGATAAGAGTGTTGGTGAAGAGAGAACTCATAGGGACCTTGTGGTCTCTTATTTTTATATCTAATGTTGTCCTTGCATGGGTAATTGTAGGTATGAGCAGCCTTGTGAAGGTCAAAAGAAATGCCTTGAAGAATGAAGAGATTGGTGCAAGAGAAGACACCAAGTGCACAAGTGAATGTGTAAGAGAAAAGAAAAATTTTGCTATTGTTGATAAGGAAGAAGAGATGCATTGGTTAATGCATGAGGAAGGTGTTGAGGAACCCCTACAAGCAAGAGAAGAGATGGAAGATGAGGATGACTTCCATGATGCCATTGAAATCCAAGAAGAGACAAGAGAACAGCCAAGTACAAAGGAAGAAGAAAGTGCAAACAATCAAGAAGCTATGCAAGTCAAAGAACTAATGGAGAAGCCCATTAAGGAGGTAAAGGTGAGTTCAAAAATTGATTCTTACTATAAGCATGAAACTATTGATATGCATGTTACAGAAGCAAAGAGAAAGGTGAAGTTTAAAACTAATCATGGATATGTGATGCCTAAATGGTGGAAGAAGCAAACTCCCAAGCAACAAGATGTGTTGGTACAAGAGCGTGGATACAGGATGCCTACATGGTTTGAGAAGACAAATGATAAGAAGGAGAAACAACTATGGATGCCTAAGAAGGCTAAGAGTGAAGATGTGAGTGTTGAGGCAACAACACCAAGAAATCAATGGAGAAAGGTGAAGGCTGACACAAGCAACCAAAGGCGTGAGGATGACACAAGTACATGGAAAGGTAAAAAAATTGTTTATGATGATGTTTTTGAATCATTTAATGATATTTTCATGGGAAATGAAAAATGGAAAGTGGCTATGTGGACTAATATGCAGCAAGAAGAGAGTTCCAAATGGATGGATGATGAGAAAAGGGGAGAGTAAGCAGCAAGGCAATGCCTCATTGAATGCAAAAAACAAACAAAATGGCTTCAAAGAGAAGTTGAAGAGAGTAAGGAAACACAAGGTAAGGGTGCTTCAATTGTATTTGATGAATATATTGAAGAAGTTGGTTTGCATGAAGACATTTCAAGAAAGGATGAGATGAAGAGTAAGGCTAGTGAAGGACAAGTAATCCTTGTGAGTGATCAGCCCAAGTTTGATGAAGATGGTGAGATAGATGATATCTCACTAAAGGAAGAGTTGAAGAAGTTGGAGGAGCTGTTTGGTCATTCAAGAGAGATGAATGAAGATACAAGCCATGGTGAAGACACCATTGGGAAGAGTGAAGCAAGAAAAGAGCACACTAAAGAGGCAAAGACAGTTTTGGCCAAAGAGCAGAAAAGTAGAGGCAGCCAAGAGACTTTATGGTCTCAAGTTTTTATTTCTAACATTGCCTTTGATGTTTTGAATGTAGGTATTAAAGTTGTGGAGATGAATGAAGTCCATAGTTCAATGGACAAATTTTTGAACCAAGAAGAACAACAAGATCTAGAAGGCATGTATGAAGATGAAGAAGCATGGAAGCGGGAGATGGCAGCTGAGAAAGAAATGAGAAGAAGAACATAACAGAAAAGGAAGAAAAGCAAGAAGCTGAAGGACAAAGAATATCAAAGACAAATAGTAGCATTGGCATTCATAACAAGACCTTGGGATCCAGGAATATAGTGAAGACTAATGCATGGATGAAGCATTTCATTTGAACTAAGGTTCTAATTGTTTCTAAAGGGAGAGTATGATGCAGGAGCATCTACATTCATTTTCTTGGAAAGACATGGTTACATTGGGATGATTGACTTCAAATTCAATTTTTTATATTTTTCCTCTAATATGTTGTTAATAAGGAGTAATTGTAAATAAATAAAGGTAAAAGAATAATTGTTGGCGTTGTTGAGGAAATAAAGGAGTGGTTGAAAATATTTCAACCTTGGTATGTTGTTGTAAATTAAAAATTGTTTTGGTTTTATATTGATCCCAAATTGGGTGTAGAGGTTAGAGAAGAGGTTATTGATCAAAAGCAAAAGAAAATTCATTAAAAAAGATGAGAGGGACGTAGAGGAGAGGAAGGACAAAGAGGAAAGGACCTCTCATTCAAGGGAAGAGATGTAAGAAGAAAAGAGGATCTCAAGAATGTAAGAATGAAGAGAATAGAATGAATAAAAGAGAGGAGAAATAGTGAGGGAGGACCTCACTCATGAGATGTTAAAGTTAAAGAGAAGGAGCAGATTTGATGTAAAGTCAAGAATGTGTGAAGGAGCAAACAAGGCTTTGAAAGCCATGGAACATTGAGATTGGATCTTGTATTGAATTGTAAGTCTCTTATTTGATCTAAGAAAGAATGAATATTTTGTTTCATATGTTTATGTTATGGAAGAAATGAGTTCATTGGTGGAATTCTGACCTAGACAGTAAACAGGCCTGTGTGTGTGCCTTTTTAAGAGTTTGAGAGAGTAACAAACATCTATATTTTATTGTAAAGAGGACTCTTGTGTATAAAATATCGTGTGGATTGATTCAAAAAACTTAATATGTGACAATAAAACCTCCAACGGAAATTTGAAGCTTGTTTGGATGAAAAATGTATTGGTGATAGTGAAATACACTTGTAAGAGGGCAAATTAGGTCTTAAGAAAATTGAACAGGGTCAAGTTTGAGGAGTATGATACAAAAAAACCTCATTTTAGTTTGAAATATGTTATAAAAATTGATAGTGGGTATATAAAAATCATGAGATATCTTTAAAAAAGTCTTTATAAAGATTTTTATGGTCAAAATATAGTCAAAATCTGTTAAACGCCAGAATCCTCGCTTACAAATTTATGAATTGGGATAGCTCTGTACATGATCAACCTTTGATGTCAAAAGGTAAATGTTAGAGGTCTTAAAAAAAGAATTTTTGGCTTTGGAATGAGGTCATGAAGCCTAGATTTTCTCAAGATATGATTTTTTTATGATTGCTGCCCTGTACAGTCACCTTAAGACCTAGAAACAAGGGTTTTGATGTTTTAGGAGTTATGACTATTCAAAATGATCAAAACTTCATAATATATTCCTATAATAAATTTTATAACTTTTGGAAAAGGTCTCCTGTTGGTACAGTATGGAAAAGTACAGCAAAAGACAACCTATGGTAGGTTCTAGGTGTATGCAAGCTAAGAGAATAGGCCCAAATGAGAAAAGTGGTTTTTTTCCAAATAAGTGCACAAAAAAAAGGTTTTATTAACCTATAAGGAGGTAATGGGTATCCAAAAAGGTGACTTTTTTTTATCATAAAGTCTGTACTTTGCTCTGGACAAGGAGGTTTGCATGAAAGGAGGGCTAATGTGAACATCGCTTAAAGAAGGAAGTGCAATTCCGTACAAAGGAAGCCTAGTTGAATCTTAGGTATGTTATATAAGAGCTTAATGGGTACTATAAAATATTTTTACATTCCATTTTGGGCTGATCTATGGAAAGTTATGGCTAATAAACAGAGGAAACGGGGCTAAAGCATGATATCACAGCCGATAGGTAAAGGAAGAGTTTTAAGTTTTCCAATAAAGGAATGATTGATCTAAATATGTCTATATAAGTATGTTAAAATGTATGGAACACCTTCAAGAAGTTATCTCATGAGAAGATGTTGTATTGTTGAAGGCATCATGAAGTTGAGTGGGCCAAAAGAGTTACCCCAAGGGCCTTGAACTACCATTGTATGACTATGGAAAGGTGGGATAACAATATCAAAGGGGTAAGTATTGAAAAAGCTTTATTAATAATGGAAATATATGTTTTTCTTGGTAATGGAGACTTGACTTTAGTATGAGGAAAGCTCCTAGTTCATTGGAGGCAAGATGGTGAAAGAAATAGATCAAAATTACTTTGTTGTACCAACTTAAATACAGGGTCAACAATACCTTTAGCCCTTTGGCTTCACGTATACCATGTATCTTCCAGAGTGTAGAAATAAAAACTAAAAAGAACTGGCACTACTTTAGCTTAAAGTTTGAGGCTTCAAACTATGCATTCTATCCTACTTGGCATGGGGGCAGAGGAAGATGGTAAGGCTATAATGATAATGGGTAAGACATAGAATAGAGTTACCAGAGTCTATAATGAATAAGGGTAGGGACTGTTTCAATCAAAAACTTGAGGCTTTAGATTGCATGTAAATTGCTAGCAGAGTCAGCAAAAATTATTGGGTGAATATTTTGTCACCATCTACCTGATGAGAAAAATAGGTCTCTTCAACCACATCATAGGGAGATTGGTTGGCCAGATGTGTAGGTTTACTACATCAAAAGGGGATGAATCTCTCCTCTCATCAAGGGGAGGTTCCTTGTAAATATGCAAGAGCTATATACTAAATATACAATTAGAAAATAACACTCAGGGGTAGGATAAACCATCCATCTCTCTTTTTTAAAAGATGATGTTAAAAAATGTAGGAGAAAATCTTGGTGAAAATGTTGAAGGCACTTCTCTTCTTTTAGAAGTGATCCTGTAGGAAACAACAAGAATTCTTTCAGATAATGACAAGTAACTGGTAACCAAAGGCGTAGTAACCAATAGACTGAGATGTAGCACAAAGTCTCCACCTCAACTTCTCAAGAGTGAGATACGAAGGATAGTGAGAGCATAAAGTCATCCCAAGGTCCTTTACATAGAAATAAAATATGAAAGATAATGAGGGCCCAAAGTTGTCCCAAGATCCTTTACATAGGAATAGAAATAAAACACACTAAAGACAATTATGGCAACACAAAGTCTCTCCACAGCCAGCTTTAAGACACCTTCTTGATTATTTTCACTAATTCTACTTATTTAATTAAATGGACAAAAAATGTATTAAGGAAACAGACATAAGAAAAATTTCCCCAACAACCAAGCTATTCTAGCACAAAGTCTGAAAAGTCACATATTTTCTTATTCAAATAATGAAATATGATCAACAATCTAAGCTCAAAGTCTCAGTAACGCCTTTCAATTTGGGCAGAGTTTTGTTTTTAATAACAGAGAGAGAGATCCCTAAAATAATAAGAGATAATTCAATATATAGTGCTCCAAGAAAGACTTGGGCACTTTGTTTCATAAAAATGGCTTACGATGCATTCAATGCCTTTAATGCATTTTAAATTTTGTCCATGGGCTAAGCTAGAATCGAGCATCAATTTTAAATATGGGCTACTTGATGTGTTTCCTTATGTGTGCACAGCTATTTGCTTTACTCAATGTAAAAAAATAGGCTGTGCCATTGAATGTTTGCACTCTTCGATGTCCACCTTGTGGACTACTTTACCTTCTAGAAACATATCCCATGCATGAATATTTCTTATCCTTCTTCATCATTCCCCCTTTCCTAGCTATATTTTCCCCTTTTCTATGCAATCTAAGCTCTTGGGATATCTCTTTGGCCAGTCATTGAATTTGTTTATAGGGTTTGTTCTTAAGTTTGCAATGATCAATAGTTATTTCTTTGCCACAAATTTGACATCTTTGGGTCTGTCATCATTTGAAATCCAATGGCTACTTGGTTGCCTTGGATTTGATGGCTACAGACCCATCATCTTCCTTAGCAATTCTTCATGTCTTTCCTGCCTACTTTGGCTACTTTCTACTGATATTAACAAGTGAAACATGGCATGTTCTACTATGAAATAGGTGAGGACACGTGGTAGCATCCACATGCTTCAGAAGATAACACATGGCATGCTTTGCTGAGGTTAGCAACTCACTCGGGGCCCACCACATTCCTTACAAAATAAAGAAGCAAAAGGAAGAAATTGTGATGTTTGACACTTGTTGGCTTTCAATGATTTATAACAAAACACGTGGTAGCTTCCACTACACTTTGTAAGGGGCATGTGGTGCATTCTGCTACACTTTGTGGTTTGATCTTTCCCAGAGGGAACTTGCCCTTTGGGGTCTTGAGAAATGGTCCACTTTTCTTGGCGAGAGCCTCCCGCAAGGGTACCTACCCTTCAGGATATTTAGGGTGGCCTTCAAGCTTTTATTTCCTCAATGAGTTTTTCCTTCCTCAACAGACTATTATTTCAAACAAAAAGTTTGAAGGAATTATTTCATTTTGTCTTTTTCTGTTGGGTTTTGGTTTTTTGGGATTTTTTCACCAGGATTCTCCTTCAGACAAAAGTCTGAAGGAATTCTTTCAGACTTTTTGTTCAAAGGAAATGATCCTTAACAACTTTGCCATGAGAACTTTTCTAAAAGAGAATTGTGCCCTCTGTAAGGACTTGTTTAAGCCCAGAACTATCCTTCAGGGTTTTGTAACAGTCCATCTTCTCCTCGCTTGCCCTTCACAAGGGCTGTTTGTCCTTGGTTCAATTTTCTAAAGGAATTCTCTTTGTCTGCTTTTGCTCATTGCCCTCTACAAGGGCACTTGGCTTGGTTCATTTCCCTCTACAAGGACACTCAGCTTGGTTCACTATTCTCTATAAGGGCTTATTCATTCCTTTGGCTTTGGGGTAGCCCCTTGAACCTGCCAATTGAACCGACCAATTAAACCAACTTTGGTTCAATGGTTCAATGGTTTAATCTTGAATTTGAAGCCATGTTTTTGTCTAAGTCTTTTGATCACTTTGAACTGATTAAACCCATTGAACTATTGAACCCATTGAACCTTGTTGGTTCAAGGTTCAATGGTTCAATCATTTTCTTGTGTTCCACTCATTCACTTGACTGCTTGAACCAAACCGAATTAAACCATACGCTTTGAACCTTTTGAACCATCGAACTAGTTGAACCTTAGAACCAAAGTGGTTCAATGGTTAAATGGTTAAATGGTTCAAGACTTCTTCTCTTTGATGAGTGTTTTGAAGCCATTGAACCTAGAAGTAGTTAAACATTGAACCTTGACAAATGTGCTTAACTTTTGTTGATGACGTTGAACCTTTGAACGCATTGAACCCATTGCACTTAGCTTGGTTCTTTACCCTCTACAAGGGCACTTGGCTTGGTTCACTATTCTCTATAAGGGCTTGTCCATTCCTTTGGCTTTGGGGTAGGCCCTTGAACCTACTGATTAAACTAACTGATTGAATGAACTTTGGTTCAACGGTTCAATGGTTCAATCTTGCATTTGAAGCCATCTTTTTGTCTAAGTCTTTTGATCACTTTAAACTGACTGAACCCATTGACCTTGTTGATTCAAGGTTCAATGGTTCAATGGTTCAATCATTTTCTTGTGTTCCACTTATTCACTTGATTGCTTAAACCAAACTGCATTGAACCATACACTTTGAAGCTTTTGAACCATTGAACCAGTTGAAACTTTAAACCAAAGTGGTTCAATGGTTCAATGGTTCAAGCCTTCTTCTCTTTGATGAGTGTTTTGAAGCCATTGAACCTAGAAACAGTTGAACATTGAACCTTGACAAATGTGCTTAAATTTTGTGGATGGCATTGAACCTTTGAACCCATTAAACCCACTAATCCTTTTTGGTTCAAGGTTAAATGGTTCAAGGGTTCAAATACTGCATATAATCTTGCTGATGAACTCTTTTGGTTGAACCAAGGCATTGAACCAATTTTGAAAATGACTAAGTGCTAGAAACTTGTTATTTTGATTGAACTCACCTATAGAAGCCTTTGAACCTGTTGAACCTGCTGATTTCAAGCATGTTGAGTCCATAGAAACATATCTATAAAATTCATAGATTTAAGCCTGTAGAGTTCATAGAAATGAGTATGTAGATTCCTTCTTACAAAGTCCATAGAACAGAGTTTATAGAAATGAGTCCTTAAAATTTAGCCTGCAGAGTCCATAGATTCAAGCCTGTAGAGTCCGTAGAACTTGAAAAATCTTGAAAAATGGAGAATTTGAATGCCTAGAACAATTTTTGAGAAAGGGAGACAGGATTTTGGTTTGTTGGACTAAAATATTTCAAAATAGTTCAAATGTTGTCCTAAAAATGAGTGATATATTTGGGAGACAACAAGTCACATTAGTTTAACTTACCTATTAACTTACCTAGGCATAAATCCAAACTATCACAAACAAATAATTATGCATAAATAATTAAAATATTCTAGATACCAAACATAAATGACTATATAATGTAAATGGAATTAAACACACTTTATTAATCATTCAATTTACTCATCTAATCATGTGTTAATATTGTGGTGTGTGCAGGGTTTTTGCCATCTCTCTGTCTACCTTTGACATCTCCATATATATCACCCTCTCTGATGATGATTTCCCTCCAAAAATCTCTAGGGGATGAATTATCCTACATCATCCTCACAACAAAATAAGTAGTTAGACCATAACAATCATGATACACATTCATCATAAATATAGTTGAAATGACAAATCAACATTATCATAAAGTAAACATATAATTAAAGCTAACTAATAGTAGTGTGATAATGTATTCTAAGTAATATCCTATTAATTCATAAAAACATTTATCATACAGATTAGTTAAAAACATCCAAATCTAAAATTTCCAACTAAAGATATCCATAAATAATCTAACATGTTTGTTTGACAAGGAATCGGGATGTAATATAGATAGTGAAAAACCCAAGCAACAATGAGAGATAATTAAGAATGTGTTATCATGATATAATTATGAAAAAAAGTGGATGGAATTTTTTTTTTTATGACTGGTATGTCATATTCATGCTTGGTAGAAATCTTGTAAGGTATAGTTGTGAAAATGATGAAGCCAAAATGGATTGTCTAGCTCAGTGAGGATTATGTGTAGTGAGGTTAATAAATTGGTTTGTATGACCAATAGTCGTCACTAGAGCATATGATGTTTATAATTTAATATGGTTTTGATATGTTATAGGATCATATAATTGCATAATAAGGCTTTGAAATTAGTCATGTAGGTGTTCAAGGTCAATGTCACCATGACTGTACTTTAAGATAAATTGACAGTTCTATGTATGTAAGTTATAGTGATGAGTTTGAGGCTCTATGCCATAAATTAAAGTATATAATAAATATGGTTTTGTTTTTTTTTACTTGAAAGTATTTTTAATAATTTTTTAAAGCTTGGAGGTCAGTGTAAGAGGTTGAAAATTTTAAGTCAAAATGGATTGTCTTATTCATGCAAGACTATGTGAGATAAGGTCAGAAGACTAGTGTGCAAGATCAATGTTTGATATTATATATTATAGTTTTTTTAATTAAATTTTTTATAAATATTTTATATAATTATATTAATGTATGGATAATTAAAATTTTCCTTTCAGGGGTTGTATGTCAAGTAGTTTCATGACTAGCTTTTGACAGTCCTAATAGTTCTGAGTGAGCATACTGAAGAGATGAGTTTAAGACTTTTCGCCCATAGTTGAAGTGTTTCAATCATATGGTGATGATCCTGAGGTCATATTTATTTTTTAAATACACTTTTTTTATCATTTTTGAGTGTCTTAAGGGAGTTTTATCTTCAGTATTGAAAGGGATGTTTCTTGGTGTACACGGGACTAATAAGACTAAGTACTAATGAGGGGTTTCAAGTAGTAATTTATTATAAAATATATTGTTTTGAGTATAAGAATTTAGTGGGAATATATTTGAGTGGTATATCAAGTTTTCCTATCATGTGTGTAGTTTGAAAGTGTTCCATGGATTTCAAAGGGTAATGTGTACTAATGAAGGCCTAATTGAATTAGGTCTCCTTAAGGCCTAAAAGATGTTTTGGTGTTTTAAGTTGTGGCCAAAATATTGTAATGATTGATTAATGTATGAAAATTATTATAAGACATATATTAATTTTATTCCAAGTGTGCAAGTGTATATGTCTGAACAAGAGGTACATGAGTAAGAGGCTTACATATATACAAGGCAGTTTGAGTCCTATTTGTATAAGCATAGTGCAAGTGAATGAAATAGCACATTGTTGAGATGAAGGAGGTATTTTATACCATAAAAAGAGTGTATATTATATATAATTAATATTTTATAGTGTGTCTATATATGAATATCAATGTCATATGACTTAATATGTTTTGAATAGACCTAGTTGAGTGAAGAAGCCTACAAGGCAGTTTGAGAGGGGTAGAATAGTGAGAAGAGATAAATAAGGTGATAATCATATATTTTGTGAGAAAAATAGTGTTATTAAGGTGATAAAATCAATTATGTTGATTATTTGGTTCTGATTCATCTAATGGGTTGGTGCTTGCTAAAGCCTAGTTGAGTGGGTACTTGACTAGTTGGGGTTGATTCTCCATGTAGACTTGGTGATCCAATAAAGATCAATTTTTATTTTATTAGAGGACTATAGTTAATTTTTAGATATGAATGTTTTTTATTCCCCTTGAGGGTTTCCCATATATGTAATGTGTTATCTTGTTTCATGATCTTGTATGGTTGCATATACTTTGATAGATCTTCATATTTGTATGCTTAAGTGGAATTGAATGAATGTTTTGAAGACACTAATTCACACCACCCCCCCATATCAATTATTTTGATTCAAAAAATTGGTATCATATCAGGTCTTTTGAAGTAAACCTAATAGCCTAAAGGAGATCCTAGAAGCAAGGATGGGTATTAGTCAATTTCAAGGAGGTTTATCTACCAATAAGGATCCATTCTTAAATGGGTCTAATTATGTATTTTAGAAAATAATAATGAATAAATATCTAATGTAAATGGTCCATGACATATTTCAATCATTTATGGATGGATACACTCCAAATCCTACACCACCAACTGATGCAACAGGCAATGAGGAAAGTGAGAGAAAATTTAGGGCAATTAATGGCATTCTATGTGGCCTATCATAGGTAGAGTTTGTGAAGGTGATGAATTATGAGTAATCCAAGGTGATATGGAACATGTTTAATAATATACATGATGGAGACACCAAGGTGAATATGGATAAATTATAGACTGGTAAAAGGCAGTTTGAAAGTCTAGGTATGAAGGAAGATGAGAGCATTGTATACTACATGTTAAGGGTTGATGAAGTTATCAATTTCATTATAATATTAGGATAATAAGTGAAAAATTCTATAGTTTTTCAAAAGGTATTAAGATCAGTAACTCCTAAGTTTGATTCTAAGGTGTCTGTAGTAGAAGGTATGCAAGATTTAGACAAGATGGAAAAGGATGGGATTCATGGCATCTAGACCACCTATGAGATGATAAAAAATGAAGGAAGGTCAAGGATGAGGTATGTTCATTTAAAAGATTAAAATAAGTCAAATTAAAAGAAGGTCAAGGATGAGGCATGTTCATATGTTGATGATGATGAACTGATAGCCATGTTTGCTAGGAAATTGAGGTTTGGATCTAGTAAGTACAAGGGTAACTTACCTTTCAAATGTTTTAACTATGGTAAGATTGGTCAATTTGAATCTAAGTTTTCTAATAAGGATAAGACTGAGCATGATGAATAACATGATAAAAATCATGGTGATGTTAAGAAGGTCTATAAGCTTAACAAAAACAAAAAATATTTTAAGAAGTATGAAGGTAGGAAAGGGTCATTCAAGAACAAGAGAAGTTTCTTTACCAAAGAAGATAATAACTCATATGATGTAATTGAAATAATTACATCTGATAATGATGATGAAAGTAATGAACATTAACATGAAAATAATGAAACAATATTCATAGATATAGAAATATACAATGAAGGTTGCTCAAAAGGGAAAGACCTTATGAATTATGAAGAATTAGATGAAGAAGAGGCTAAAGTGAACTTTGAGGTAAAATTGGTGTGTGATCTAGAGCATTTGAAGTTATAAATAAATAATAATCATAAATTAATATCATTATTTAATGACTATGAAGAGTATATTGGATTGTTTGAAGAGAGACTAAGTAACACATCCAAGGAGGATGATGATATCATCAATCAGGTTTACATTTAGATGGAGATAGTCATTATTAGTCTAAAGGCTAAGGAATAATATTTCACTAGGTATGAATAAGAAATAGATTCCTTAAATTTATAATTGGATCAATAAACTAGAAATATGAATACCTATGAGAGGTTTGAAAAGAGCATTGAATCTCTAGATGCAATATTGAGTAGTTAGAAGTCCTCAAGTAATAAGACAGGTCTTGGTTTCAAAGAAGACAAAAAAGAAGTAGCTCAAGTCAAGGATAAGGATAATGAAGACAAGAAGGTCAACATAAAGAGATCAATTAGATAGCCTAATGATATGAGGTATTCCAATTCATTCAATGTTTACTATTTTGCATGTAATCGATTTGGTCATAGAGGAAGAGAGTGTAAAATACCCTCTAAAAATGAATATGCATGGTATTATGAATGGAATCATCAATAAAGAGGTATGAATGGGATTTTTGAGACAATTATCATAATGTGGGACATATTGCAATATTCTATCCTAATAGAGTTAGAAGGCCATCAATTCAAAATAAGAGGTTTGAAGCCCTTAAAATGAAAAAGAGAAGGAAAATGAAGTTGTGGAAACTAATGATAGTAAAGGTTAGTCATGATCAATCTACAAGCCCAAGTTGACTATATGTTATGGTAGAGCATACTTCAGATGTGAAATCAAGTCAGGAATGCTTGTTATCATCTCATTTTATTAGTCAAATAGTTGATGAAGAGGTCAATCCTAAGGTGTCAATTAAGCCTAAAAGGATGTTGAAGGATATTCACTCTTATGATAGCATTGATATCTGAGAATGTCATGAGATTTTTATGTTATAGTGATATATGGAAAGGGGTGACTCTATTAGGATTCATGGAGACACACTTCAGTTAGCAAAAACATGGTGGATATTTGGTTTGAGGAAGAATTATTCAGGTTGTTCATGAGCTCCAAGTGTAGTTGTTGACGACTATAGAAGAGATAAAGGGAGAGTTACTAATTATTTAGTTGATGTCATGAATATGATGGCCTAGTATGTGATTAAATCTTTGAGTCATATCAATCATGTCAAGGACAAGGTGTGATTCTAGAGAATAGTTTGTGGAAGACCCTTTGTCATTAATGTCAAAGGGGGAGAAAGACTAGAATAGGGGAAATATGAATGAGTAGGTTGTAGTATGTTTTCCATCAATGACAAAGGGGGAGTTTTTTGAGAATTATTGCTATTGATTTCAAGGTTGATGTCATTGATGTTGTTGAGGTATGAGCTTTTGTGTTTAATGTGACAAGGAAGACATGTGATAAGAGAATTTGAAGGTAAGAGAGAATTTGATGACAAGATAGAATTTTAAGTTAGCTAATATCTCTTCCATTGGTTAGTGTCAATGTTGATGTCAAGGTTTAGGTCAGCTTCATGTTGTTAATGTTATTTCAAAGAGGTATGATGATCAAGTGAGCATTGAAGAATGGTTATGAGGCTCTAGGTTTGCATGATTTCATGAGATAATGTTGATCAAAAAGATATTTTTGTAGTGGTGTGAGAGTAATAATAGAAGATTGTTCCTTTTTGATATCATTGAGCTAAGCATTTTTGAGTACTAGTTCTTGAGTATAAATTATCTTGAGAAGCCTAGTCTAGAGCCTGTGAGAAAGTGTACATAGTATATTTTTGTGAAGTAAGTGAGAAAAATATTGTGAAAAGATGTTTGTAATTTTTTTATCATGTAATTAAAGCATATATATTTTCAAAAGTGTTTCAAGTTCAGTTGTGAAGTTTAAAGGGATTAAGAAGCCTAGTCATGACACTAGTCATGACATGAAGAGACATTATGAGAAGCTATGAGCTTGTTGGTTTGGTGATATGAGTGCACACAGACATGAGTGTTTGTATTATGTTTCTTGATCATGTATGTAAGTAATTGGATTAGTCATGAGAGTCTCATTGGGATCCTATAGGGCTAGGGCCTATAGACCAAGTCTGCAAGTAAACCACTTCTAGACACTATCTGGCCTAATGAGGTATCATGATATGTTATCAATACATGTGAAGGATGTATGTTAGTGATAAATAATTAGATAGGTTACTTTATTATGTGATTGATATGGAAATTTCATGAAAAGAGTCATAAAGGTTAGTTTTTAAGACCTAATATGGTTTATAGGTCAAGGTCTAGAGAGCAAAGAGAGAGAATGTGGCCTAATGAGGGGTCATGATCAAATTTCATAGTGTTTTTGATTATGTAATAATTTTTAAAGGTGATTCATGTTGATTCAATTTTTTTGACTAGGTTTGAGGTCATAGTATGAAGGACAAGACATGAAAAGTTTTTTGGAGATCTCTCGAGTGCTCAGAATGAAGAATTCTCAACTTGAGAATGACTTTACTGTGATCATTATCTCATAAAAACTTTTCATGGTAACCTAATATATTTATGGTAGATGGGGAAGGTTCCTATATAAAAATTGAAAGCATTAGTTTTAGGATTTAGGGGCTATGATTTATGAATGGTCATTAAGAGTGGATACATGTTTAAACCCTCTTATAACCCTAATAAAGGCCTGATGTTGAAAATGTTGCTCAAAAGTGATTAGGATAGATTTTTATTCTCAAGTAATCTATTATATATTTTATTGGACTCTCCCAGGTGCCTCTATGTGGTATTAGTTTGAGAGATGAGACATAAAATGTTGAGTTACAAGCTTATTTCTAAAGAAGTTATAGAATTTAAAAGTTGCATTAGACATAGTAAGAAAAATAATAGAGGAAAAAGGTAGATACTCATGTTTTATTTCCATTAATTTTTATGGATAGGTTCTATTTTTGAACTGTTCTAAACTGATCATCCATGTTAGCCAATCACTAACAGGGCTAATGGTGTAAAAAGTGAAAAACCTAGGGAATATTGAGAAGATGATTAGGAATGTGTTATCATGATATAATGATGAAACCATGTGCATGGAGATATTTTTTTGAACTATTATGTCCCATTAATTCTTGGTATAAATATTGGAATTTATTTAAAGTGGTGGAAATGATGAATCCAAAATGCCTTGTCTAGCTTAGTGAGGACTGTGTGTAGTGATGTCAACAAATTAGTCTGTAAAACCAATAGTTATCACTAGACCAGATGATGTTTATACTTGATGATATAGATATGGAATAATATCATATATTTTCATAATATTTATTATAAAGTAGTCATACATGTGTTAAATGTTAATGTCACCATGACTATTTTTAAGGTAAACTGGCAGTTCTAAATAAGCAAGCTACAGTGATGAGTTTGAGGATCTATGACCTGATTTGAAGTATTTAATGCATATGGTGTTGTTTTTTGTTAATTTAAAGTAATATTAATAATTTTTTAAATCTTTAAATTCATTTTAATAGGTTGAAAATTTGAGTTCAAAATGGCTTGTTTGGTTCATGCAAGACTATGTGAAACAAGGTTACAAGATTGGTTTGGAAGACCAATGTTTGATATTAGAGCTTCTGAGTTTTGTGTTTGAGGTTGTTATAAAGATGTTATATAATATTTTTATTTTATTTATAATCATTTATAGTGTCATTTCAAGTTTTTTATGTTAATTACTTTCATTATTGGCTTTTGATAGTCATGGTGGTTCTAAGTGAGCATATTGAAGAGATGAGTTTAAGGCTTTTTGCCCTAATTTAAAGTGTTTAAATAATATGGTGATGACCCAGAGGTAAAATGGAATATATATATGAAATTTTTTGATCATTTTTTAGTGTATTAAGCATGTTTTAGATTTAGTATTGAAAGTTAAATTTTTTAGTGTACACATGGCTAATAAGACTAAGTACTAATGAGGGGTTTCAAGTAGTGATTTATTGTAAAATGTCTTATTTTACCTATAATACATCATTGGGGGTATATTTGAGTTGTACATTAATTTTTACTACCATGTGTGGAGTTTTAAATTTTTCCAAGGAGTTTAAAGGGTAATGTGTACTAATGAAGGCCTAATTGAATTAGGTTTCCTTAAGGCCTAAAAGAGGTTTTCATATTTTAAGTTGTGGATGAACTATTGTAATGATTTATTCATGTATGAAACATGTTACAAGAACTATTTTAATGGTAATACAAGTTTGAAAGTGTATATGTCTGATGAAGAGGTATATGAGCAAGAGGCTTGTATATATAAAAAGCAATTTTAGGCTTATTTGTGTAAGCAGAGTGTAAGCAAATAAAATAACACATTTTTTAGTATAAGGAGGTATTTTAGACCATAAAACGAGTATATAATATCTGTAATGAGTATTTGATAGTGTGTATTCATATTAATATCTAGGTCATAGGACCTAATCTATCTTGAAGAGACCTACTTGAGAGAAGAAGCATAGAAGGTAGTTTTAGAGTGATAAAAGAGTGAGAAGAGCTAATAAAAGTGATCATCATCTATTATGTGAGAAACATAGTGTTATAAATGTGATAAATTAATCAAATTGATTTTTTTGTGTTGGGTCATCTAGGGGGTTAGTTTTTGCTTGCAGGATGGTGCTTGCTAAATCCTAGTTGATTGGGTGCTTGACTAGTTAGGGCTGGTGCTTCACTAAATATTATTTTTTGTCTTATAGGACTGTAGTCCATTTTTATAGATTAATGGGTTTTCTTCCCCTTTAGGTATTTCCACATATTTTATGTGTTATATTTTTCATGATCTTGTATGGTTGCCTATGTTTTTCTATATGTTCATATTTGTATGAATGGTTCATGTATGCTTAAATAAAATTGAATGAATGTTTTGAAGACATTGATTCACCCCCCTTTCATTGATTATCTTTTCAATAGATAGGAATATGGGAAATTTATTATTTTAATAATAAAGGTATAATCATTAAGAAATTGGTGTGGATGAAATAGAGATCTTGAAGAAGCAAGTGAATCAAAAACATAATTTTGATATCTAAAGATGTGTTTGATGGTAAAAGAAAAAACTTATTTGGCAAGGGTAGTTGTTATTTAATGATGATAAATGAAATTTTTAATTTTCTAGTGTTAATCACCATTAAGCTATTGGAATATGGGTTAGGAGTCACCCAAAGTGTGTAGATATGTAATGTCTAAGTCAAGTGTCATTTTATGCCTATGATTAATGATTCATATTATGCCATATTTTTAGTGACATGAAATTTAAGTAAAAAAGACAAAGGAATAAATTTACCAAGAGGACTAGTGAGTATACATCCTTCCCTAGGTCCTTGAAGGCATTTGGATCAATTAAAATGAATGGTCTAGGTATCTTCATGTAAATATATGTTAATGTTGGGATGTTCTTCAATGACTACTTCAAACTTATTAGTATCAACAATGATAGAGGAATCTTCTTGACTATTATCTTCTAGATCAGAAGTGAAATTATGAAAGTAATATTTTAGAGATATATATTGATTAAGACCTTCAATACAGAGGATATTTTCATTGGGGAGACTATCTTGAAGATGATTGGTAATAGGTATGGGAACTGTTACAAGTCGGTTAGCAATGATTTGTCCTTTGAGATATTTTTACATGATAATGTTGAGTTTGAATTACATTAAAAGGACCATCCATTTGCTATTTTTATCTCTAGGTAAAAATACTTTAGAAAACAAATTATGGAGTTTATCAAAATGATCAATAACATAATTTGTTTAATAAGGCATATAATAACAAAGATTTTTAACAACAAAATATGTAGCATGGTAATCACATTCAACTTTATTATAGAATTTTTCATAAGAAATAAGTCCTTGATTAATTTAAAATATGGCATACTCTCTTCAAGTATCATCTTGTTTGGCCATCACCACCCCAACTGATATGGGTTTGGAATAAGTGTATAAGATTAATGGATGGCCATTAGAGGGTGGATGAAGCACAATTTTTTTTATATTATCAAGCACATTTTGATAAGGATCCATCAATTCGAGAACATTATCTTTCTTGATAAGGGATTTAACAAGATATATTTTATAATCCATTTCATAGACAAATCATCTTACTTCCAAAAGCTTGCCAAGGTAAGTGTGAATATCTGTAATGGAACGAGGAATAGGCATGTTGATAATTATGTTAATCTTACCATGATTTATGTCAATACCACAAATATATATTAATAACCCTAGAAATTTCTTAGATGTGACACCAAAAGCACATTTGTAGAGGTTTAGTCTAACTTTATATTTGATGAGGTGATCAAAGATGATATCAAGATCAAAAAGATGATTTTTATGGCTTTTAGACTTGGTGATGACATCATCTACATAGGTTTAAAAGATTTTATGGCTAATTTCATTAAAAATGTGGGTCATAGTCTATTGATAGGTATCTTTGGCATTTTTAAGGACAAAAGAAATTTTAACATAGAAATAGGTACCCCATTCTGTGGTGGAAACTATCTTATGTTGATATTCATGGGGGATGTGAATTTTATTATAGCCTAAAAAACCATCCATAAAGGACAAAACTTCATATCTATTAGGGGAATATATGATGGCATCTATTAAAGGTGATGGGAAGTTTTCCTTGGGACAAGAAAGATTGAGGTTATGAAAACTGATGTAAATATGAATGACCATGGTGACTTTTTTCCCAATAGTGGCAATGTTTGAGACCCATCAGAAAAGTCCATCAACTTGATAAATTTTGGATAAATAAGTTTAATGATTTATTTATGGCATAAATTGGAATGTTTGGGGAGAAATTAGCATTGTTTTTACCAAAATAGTTTGGCACTGGGATAGGTGATTATGTTGTGCACCACAATACTAAGATCATTGCTAGACATGTCGTCATGGGACAAAGAGAAGGTATCATTATATTTATTTAATAGTAAGATCAAGTTATCATGTTTAGTTGGTGTAAATTCTTTATAGATTGTTATAGGTTGAGGACATGATGGGGAGTCATATTCAATTCAAGTAGTTATATAGATAATCATAGCATTTCCATCTTAGAAATGATATGGTGTATTAGGTAGAGAGGAAACAATATTTTTTTTAGGATCAATGTTAGTGATGAAGTTGTTAAAATGAGGGGATTTTTTCTTGAAGTTCCCATGTTTATGATGTTATCGAGGAAGTTGAGGTTCTCAAGAATGGATCAATTCAAGGATAGCTTCATCACTAAGAAATGTGGGAAGATGATAATAATATTCCACATCAAATTCAAGATCAATAATTTTGTTACCATGGAATTCATATTTAATTTGTATTTGATATAAATTTGCAGCCTTGGAATCAAGGGTGATCTTAGGAGAAGGCATAATGATATAAGAAGGATGATTAGATTCAATTGGTTTATCATTAGCATTATTGATAGGGAGAGGATCAAAGAGAATGATTGGTTCAATATGAGGTATAGAATATGTTGTATGTTCTAAAGATGTGAGAGGTAATATTTTTTACACCACCCAAGGAGTATCAAGAAGTGGGGAATTAGTTGAAGGGATATGACCTTTAGGGTTTATCTCAAAATTTATGGAAATGGTGAGAAAATCATTGATGAAAACATGTATTTGATCAATTTTATTCTAATAATGTTATGCATCCAAGTCTTGTGATTGAGTTTATGCTATGATGTATTTATCATCATAAGTTGGAAAAATTGTACATGTTTGTGACTTGGGTGAAATTCTAAAGGTGAGATGTCTAGATCACTAAATTAGTGTGGAGATATGATTAAAGGATCTTGAAATAATTTAGACACTCTATAATCATTACATGTGAATTCATATTCTATGTAAGATGCTTCATGAGCATTGCAAGGAGGGGAAAATTGGTGATCTCATTAATGAGAGTGATGGTATGATCATGAGTAATAAGTATGGAGGTAGTCACTCTAATATGTAAGAGTATATCTTGGTAGTTTCGTAGATATTTTTCAAGTCATTTAGCTCATCATTGTCATAATCAACAAGAGTGATATGTAAATTTGGATTCATATTAATGAATTAAAGTAATGGGGCACTATTAATTTTTGGAATAGTGGGAATACAATATTATGATTTAGGATTTAGAATATGAATACTCCATGGATTAAGATTGGCCTTAATGTTTATACCTTTTACATTATGAAGTAACTTGATACATTGGATACCAAAAGAGGAAATAACCCTCATTCAATGAGTCCATGGGCATCTTAGGAGTATGTTGTAAGACAAGGGTAAATTGAGGACCATAAGCTTAGTTTGTACAATATTGTGTCCCATAGTAAGAGGGAGCCAAATACAAACACATGTTTATTGATTAGTTTTTTCAAATCCACGACATGTCAAATGAGTTTGTTTAAGATGATATTTATATTTAAGTTGTTGGATGATCTAGAGAGATGTCACATTAATACCAAACCCTTCATCTACTAATAATTTCAAAAGAGGGTGGTATTAATGGATGTTTTAATGACTAGGGGTGGATTATCGGATTAAAATAGGATCTCAACATTGATCATGTCTTATTTAAGGAACTTCATAGAGAGTTTATAAGGACAACTTGATTTAATGGTATGCACTTAGGTTGGTTGAGGGTCATGAGAATATGGTTCTTCTTCTGAGGGAGATGGCTCTTAAATTTATTTAAGTTGTTGCTTGAGGAACATACAATGATAAGGAGAGGTATAAACTAACACCATAAGAGGAATTTTTCAAGGTAGGGCATTGAACTCTTCAAAGAAGTTCTAATATGTCTTGGAAGAGGAAGAACTAGCACAAGGTTTAGAAGTTAAAATAAATTTAGGAGGAACAAAAGAGATTGGAGATTCAAAAGGAGGATATGGTTCCTCATTAGTTTCTAAAGGTAAGTGAGTGGTAGTGGTATGTTTGAGAAGTTGTTATTCCAAAGATGGTTTTTTAAGTTTGGTGATGGGATATTTGTGGGTTGCTTTGGATCAATAATTGACCTTATCCACATTTATGTATTGGAAATTTGTGTCATATTGATCATAATCAACATAAATTGCATAAATATCATTGTTGGCTTGTTGAGGATTAGATGTCAAAAAATATGTTAGGTATTTATAAGAAGAAGATTTTGAAGCTTGATTCTTTTGAAAAGTGCTAAGGTAATCTTGATGACATATTTGAAGCATAGCTTCATCATTGAATAAATTACCAAATGTAAAGGAAATAACAAATTTGGTAATACCTCTACATGTTTGATTGGAATTAACTATATCACTGTGGAACAGATTTTTTTTTCCTTCTTTTTTTTTTTAATTTTTTTTTATGATCATACCATTTGAGGATATTATTAGGGTAAATGAATGCTTTAGAGGGAACCAAAAATTGTTTCATTTATTAGACTGTTAAAAACACATGACAAGGTTGGGGATTGTTAGCTTTGGATACTCCTAGTTTGGGTTGATGAGGATTTCCATATCATATTATTTGAATGTTGAAAATATCTTTTAATGATTTTAGTATTAGGTTCAAATTGATTCATTAAGAAGTATTGACATTTATCTTGGTTAAGAGCTTCATTTAACATTTAGGGAGAAAATTTTTGAACCTTTTATTAGAGTGAAGGTGTTAATGTTATATTAACGAGTTTAAACAAATTGTCATTAGTCATGTTATGATCAAAATTATGATATAAATATTTACATTACTTGATAAAATCATAGGTGCATCTCCCTCAGACACATTAAAGTCCTCCAAGGTTTGAATATAGGTCCTCTTAAACTCATAGCTACACATGTAGCTTAATGTGTTCATATACAAATATTGTTATTAAATTTACATAATAAAAAATCAATCAAGTTTAAAATCTATTTTTAAAATAATAAACAATACTATTTAAACATACACTTACCATAATATTGCATAGTCACACTAAATAGGCCTTTTTATGCTCATCAAGATCAATTTTAGATTGACTATCATACACAAATGTGTGAAATGGATCAACACCACTATTTCTTACCTTGATCATGATAATGGAAATATAAGAATTTACATAGACTTACATATAAATTTTTTCACATACATATAAATATTTACACAAACTAACTTAATAATTCAAATACAATAGCTAAATTTAAAAATTAAAATTATCTGTTACCACATCATCCATGCTAACAATTTAAAAAATAGTATTAAACATCATAGAATAACACACACACACACACATGTACATGTGCGCATACACATGGCTAGAGACACATACACACACACATGCACAAGTGTGTGTGCTCGCACACACACACACACAATACATACGTGTATATAAACTATAAATTTAATTAAAAAAACTTAAAACATTAAAATATACCTTTTTATATGTATAAAACATTTGTGTGGAAAGAATATATGTGTTATTGGGCAGTCCATAATCTAGATGGGAAAAGGATGGGACCATCACCTACTACAACATAAAATATTACATATATATTATTTAAATTTTTATGTAATTTAATAGTTACATTTTGAATACATATATTTGGAATTTAACATGTCTAAATTTTTTTTTGAAACATGTCAAAAATATAAACTACTTGGAAAGGTTTAGTTGAGGTGTCCAAACCAAATATATTTGTAAAACGCTCAATATTTAGAACCATATCATCTAGCACACTAGAAACACCACCATAATTAGGATACATCACATTATCTTCCTCATCTAAAGGTATACTACATATATCACCATAAGTTCTACAATAGTGTGGCTAGGAAACAATGCTAGTCAAAGCATCCCATGTCCACCCTCACCAACATCAATATATGAAAATTGTATTTATGATAAATGAGGGTGTCATTACATGACTTAAGCACACACACATTGTCAATATATAAAACCTACTTCACTTCAAAGGGGATTGTCTCAAGGTGAAGTAGACTTTGGAAATAGAATATCATAGGTTTATAAGTTATACAACATGCACTTGGTTTATCCTACACAAAGATTTTTCCTAGGCCCTAAAACTATGAGTAATCAAAACAATAAATAATTTCATTTAGTATAAAACCACAATAAATTTTCATAAAAAAGGATAGAGGAACCTCATGGTTGTTTCAAGGTACATGATCAAATACCATTCACCGTTAGTCACACAAATTGCCTCTTATAAAATCATGTTCACATGAGTGGATTGGGAATCATTTGCATGATAACAAGGGTAGCGCATTAGTTCTTGGACTAGTTAATATTATGAATATTTCATATTTTATTATTTTCTTGTTTTTTTACACCAGATATTGATAATTAATTTACATATTAGGACCTACATCTCTATCTGTAAGTTTCATATCTATCAATTTGACTTATTATATACTAAACATTTCCTATTAATTACTAATGTATTTTTAATTAAGTATGGTGGGGGTTGGTCAAATGGGGATTATTAATTTTACTACTTAACTCTCTAATATGTATTTTATTTCCTACTATATATGCATTCAAATCATCCTCACTACTTGGGGGATACTATGTAATTTTACAAGGGCTAGGAATGTTAGGAAGTTTAAGAGAGTTAGGAGGGTTTTATATATTTTTATCTTTGTCTTCACTTTCCACACTATATTCTGTACATGGATGGGTTTTATAGTCTTTAAAAAAAATGCATGGTTTTAACAAAAAAAATCAAAATGCTTCCCCACCCCCACAAAAAAAAAATGGTTTTAATTCAGTTAAATTAAATCTAAGTGCCCTCATGCATATCATTATTGACTATCGCTCTCAATGATATTTGCAAGAGACATGGAAATAATGTTTTGAGGGTTTTTTTACTTTTGTGAAGTGTGAGTGTAGATTTTAAAAATTAAATCACTTTTTAGATAAATGGCATTATGAATTGATTTAAGTTTTATTATGTATAGAATAAAGCACACTAGTGCATACTTGGTATAACACATAGGTGGAATAACATGCATATGATATAGGCTTTTTAATTACCAAACCTATAAAAATAAAATTCATACACATTATTCTAAACCATGTGTGTTTTTTTGTTATAAAATAACATTTTCAAAAGAAAATTTTCAATTTTGGCTCCCCAACTTCCTATATTTACCCTACATAACTTGCATACTTTTCCTCCATTTTGAATTCATTGACTGATAATATTTTCCCATCAAACACACCATTGAGAAAAATCTTCCCTTATTAATTCAAGGTTAGATTAAAACTATATTAGTCAAACACATATTTTTTGATAATGGATCATGAATGAATATTTACAACAGAATCTTATTATAAAAATTGGGTGTTGATATGGATACTGTTGACCAAATTTGACCCTACAGGTCAAATTCGGACCCCTATAGGTAAAAACTTGATTTTTAGATGTTTTAGGGGTCTCGTATTATGTCATAGCATTTATTATAGGTCTTTTGATTTCATTTAATGTTAACTTGGCCTTAGTTTAGTCTTTTAGTCAATGTATAATTTTGAGTCATTTTGAAGGTCACTAATAGAGCATTAAAAGAGTTATATGGCCTTCTAGATAAATATGAAGGTTTAAAAGGATGATGTCATGTACCATATGTCCTAATAAGTATTTAGTAACTTTTACTAACTAAAAAGTGATAGGTTATTTATAAAAAGGGTAGGTTTCTTGAAAAAATGAGAATTTAATGAGGTGTACAGAATTGTATGAACTCTTATAGTTGGGGACATTTTAGGATTGTCCCTTATTCTTACATATACTTAATCCAGTAATTAGTTTGATCAAAAACTTCAATAAATGAATAAGACCACTTCTCTCCCCTTCCACTAAGCTTGGAAAGCAAAAATGGTATTTAGTTTTATACTTGGTATGGTCAATAATAGATATTTTATGAAAAATGATCTTGGGGCTGTCTTATAAACTTAGTCAGCTTCCATTTGATGTTTGGTTACAAAGGAATGGTGGTCTGTGATTTATGAACTATTCCTAAAAAGTTGACCTTTTTATTTTTTTTGCTAATTTGTGCACCCTATAGGTTTTGCCTTGATTTAAATATGTACGTACAATACAAATACTAAGATTGATTCCACATGTCTTGTACTCTCCTATAACATGTTACCCATCCTTTGTTTCAAGTTTATAGTTTGTTTGAAGAGCCAATCACCTCAAGTTTGTAGACATGTCCCATTCTGTGTAACAGGTAGCTTCACACCACTCCCAACATTTTCATGTCTTGGTAATAGTGTTAAAGGATGGTGATGGTTTGTATCAATGTTTTAAATTTTGTTTTTATTATATTACAAGCTCATTCCCTAATTAGTTATCTTTGAGGGTTTAGTCACAAACACCATATAGTCAGTCTGTCCTATGACTATCATACACAATCAGCTACATGCCATGAAAGGAAGAAGTACAATGTTGAAAATGAGGTGTGAAGAATTATATTAAGATTTTAAACATAGTGATTTTTTATATAAATTCCAATGAAATAATATCAATTCATGATGAAGACAAATTCCTTAAACATATGAACCTTTTTGCTCACTGCCTGTCAGTATCTCAAAATGCACATGTAGATGCCCTCATAGAAGATAATCATATTGAAAAATAAGTGTATGAGATAAGAAAGGCTTTGATAATAAGTAAAGCCTATTTTTAACCTTTTTAATAGGAAAAAGCTTCATAGGAACTCACACATCTTGCATACTATCCAATTTTACATTCTTTGCCTATATGTTATAATGAACACCTATAGGTGGCATTAGCAGAGACATAAAGGTATTTGCACGGAGAGGTTAGAAAAGTGGTGACACCCTCCTCAAAATCTTAGAGTGATTTTTACATGACAAGACCTATTTGAAATTATGAATTGACAAAGTGAGGTTGGAAACCATGTTCAAAGATTCAAATGATTGTATTTAGGGATCAAGTCCCTAAATGTGCAAAACATAGCACCTGGGATTTTTGGAGATACCTTAAAACAATGTTAGATTGAGATATAATCATCCTAAATGAACTCATTATATACACTCACCATAAAATTTCAACTTGTAAAAGGAAGAAGGTGATTTCATCCTATGGTTTTCTTACTAGGAAGGCTCAAAATTGCCCCTTTGGCAACTAAATTATGATAGTGCCATCTATAAAAATTTTAAGTTCCAAGGTGAATCTAGCATCTTCAAGTGAAAATGGGGTATACCTTCATGGTCAGAATATATTATCAACATGAAGGACATACAAATGAGAACAATTATATTCAAAATAGATGATATACTATATTTTCTTCTCATAAACACCTACACATGCCATTATGTGCAGACCATTCACCTACAACCAAAGGTCAAGTTCTCACACTATCCTTAGGAAGGAATTTAAAATGAAACACTTACATTAGTATATGGAGGATGTTTCTATCTAGATTAGAGGAACCAAGGGTGGTGTGTATCCTATAAAACAAATAACCTAAACATACAAGATTATATTGGTCAGAACATAGTTGACTATGTTTGACTATGACAACAATGAGCAAGTTTGAAGACTGTGAGTGTTGATAGTGTATAACCAAGGTGAAAAAATGGTTAAAAACAAATCAAAATAAACATAAGGGAATCTAGGGAGGTTTTACACTTTTAATCAAGCCTAATCCATCAATTTACTCATATAGGTGCAATACATTTGGAGCATCATACAATCCACTTGGGAAAACCCTACACACGATTCTCTCTCCACACAGGTCTGTCTTTGTTTTCAAAGATTTTGGAAGGTCAAATGGTTTGAAAAATTTCTAAAAATTTGTATATAGTATCTTTAAAACCTATATAATCCTCTCCAAAATTCACCATTATCTGAGAAAATAGGGGAGTGCCCTCTATTTTATCTCAGATAGAGAGAACTCCCTTACGGGCAAAACCTTGTAGTTTTGGGAAATGAGGATGAGAGGGTAAAATAATGATTATTTGGGCATGTAAAATAGGTGTGTGTAGTTGGGTAACATAAAAAAAAACATTATAAATCTTGAATAGAAGGGAAAAACCCAACAAGATGGTTTGGATTACTAAATTTGTAGGAAGGCTTATTAGGCAGGGTTAGGCCTAAATACCAAATGGAGAGTCATTTTCACTTATAAATTGAGATGATAATTATAACCTATTGAAGCATGTTTATGGGTCACTAAATATGTGTTAAATCTGGTATTATGCAAATAATCTCAAATATATGGCTTAGAGCATAAGGGTTATAATAGGCTTATTTGACAAGGTTCAAGCCTAGTGCCCAAATGAGAAGTCATCTTCAATTTTGACATTAGGATGGAATTATAATGGATTATATAATTATTTTGGGGTCATAATAGACATGTTAAAACTTTTTATATGTAGATAAACCCATAAGAAAACCACTTTTAGCTTAGAGACAGTCCAAGCATGTAGGAAGTGTGAAAATAAGCTCGATAAGATGATTTCAAATGCTTCACATCTTTCATGAGGCTTTTCATGGATGTAAAATAAGTTTATTATGGTTATAATGGGTCCTTTGAATAATTTTTGTATATTTTTTTGGCAATTCCAATGTCACAACATTATGAACAAATCTTAAGAGAAAAAATGGCCTAAAATAGTTACTAGTAACCAATTTGAGGAATTGAAGGAGATAATGCACGAAAATGGAATAATTTTCCCAAAAAAAATGGATGTTGTATAGGAATTATTAAGTATCCTTACCACTAGGATGAGTTGTATGGAATATGTATGGACAAGGTATAAATCTACTTTTATTGATTATTTTGTACATTGTATAAGTTCTAGGAGGTTTCAAGATATATGATAAAATTATGGAATGAGATAGAGAATTAATATAACTCTCCATTTCCATTTCATGACTTAAAAAAAACTCCTAAGTGTGCCTACCATCTACTTCATCCTAGACAATCAAAACTAACATAGTGAAAATGGGGGTGGGAAGTGTGAAAACTTCAAGAGGATGGATTATTAAGGTGTACCTGATGTCTCTATGTCCATGGAGGGTATTTAAAAGTTTCATCCACTAAATTTTATGAATTTTCATAGAAAAATAATTCCTTCTTGGAATCCTTGTGTGAGGGGTGACTAAAAGAGGATTTTTCTTTGAGTGGAGGTAGTGATAGCTCATTTCTAGATGATTCTAAATGACCAAGACTATAGATAATGCATGGAGAGGCATTTATGAAAACCTTCCCCTCATTATTATCATCATAAATGTCCCTAATTAGTTTTGGGATGTTCAAATGAGGATAAATCATCAAGGCAATTTTTTAAGCCAGAATGAGAACTCTTATGCCAATTTTCAAGAGTTTCATGACTTGGGGTGACACTTGTGCTTCCTAAATTTGCATTATTAGTTTAACACTATATTCCCATGAACAAGTAACTAATTTTGTCAGCTTTAAAAGTGTCCTTGTGACCTTAGAACTTCTTTATTCTCGTCTCTCTCTCAAGTTTTATAAGAACTAGCCATTTTGGCCTTTGTAAACTATGTTCCACCTGAGTATGATGAAGCCCTACTCATTTGCATATCATGGATCAATAAATACTACTAATTTTAACCTCTTATATGAATATTCATAGTGTGTTCACTTATATTATTGAATTTTCTTAGTGATGACTTGTTGTTTCCTTACCATTATTATTTCATTATCTCACCTATTTGTAGTTGGAATTTTTTTTCTTATAGGTCATGTGAGGTGTTCTATTGATGTGTCAAGGTTGAGTGAGTTATTATATTCAAATAGTGTTATCTTAGGCCTCTTATTTAGTCCTTCTAGCCTAAACATTTATCACAACTTCATAATGAAATATTGATGTGAGAAGATGTAGATTGGAGAAGTGTATGTTTGGTTAGTCCCTTGTTATCATGTATAACATGTAGCTAGTTGGTAGTCATAATATAACTTTATGTATTGCCTCCATTAGGATAGTTTAATTTTATTTTTCTCTCCCTTTTCCCTCAAAAGTTTTTGTGTAGTAGTGATTTACAAGTGGTACATAAAGGGAACTAGCCCTATCTAGAGATTCACCTATTCTTAGGCTACTCATAGCCTAGAGGTTTTTCAATTGTGCCACTTGGATGAGTAGAGATGATACATCTCCTCAAATTATACAAATGCAAGTGATAATAGTTTTTGGAATGCCTGATGGGACTCTTATTCTAAGAAGTTGAAATATTTTTGGTGTTGTCTTTCAACACATCAGCCTTTGGAGGCATCATCTAAACATCAGCGGTGACTCCAAGATTGCATCAGTTGTTCAAGTAGCCCAAGTATTCTTTTATAATATTGTTGATAATCATTCCTTGTGTTCTTGCTTCCTAATGAAGTTCCATGGCTGACTTTGGTGTTGAGTATTTTCTTACACAAGTTGGTGAGGTTTATCAAGCTTATGGCATTCCCTATTAGCCTAGTCATGATCTTTACTAGTTTTAATATGATACTTACTAGCTTAAATATGACCATTTAAATCCTTATCATGAGTTGTATCAGCCTTTCAGTCAGCCTTTCCCATATCTTTCTCTTAGTTAACCTAGACACGTATCAAGTTAGTCTATTTCAACCTCTAAGCAAACTCTTTTGGGCTATGAGAAGTATATGTTAGATATTGATACAATAAGGAGACATGATCAATATATTCCTATTAATTTCATTAATAAGGTGAGAGATTCATAAGAGCTTGTTAAAATATATTGGGCACCTATTAAGAGAGCCAATTGGCAAAGGCTCACAAGTGAGATGCTAGATGTGAGTGGCCTAGTTTCATCCTCAGAAGATAGGCTAAAAATTCATGAGAAGTAGTCTCACAAAACCTATGAAATTTCATATCCACTTCCCCAAGATTTATATCAGTCTAACTTGACCCCTAATCATGACCCCAATTAGGCTTATCAAAGCCATATTTTTCCAAACTAGCTAGAAGAGAGAGTTGGGAAGACAATCCTTGTTTTTAAAGAAAATATTGATAGGTAGATTGATTTAGCCAATAATTAGATGAATTATTCCATATAATCATCAAATGAAGTGGAATTTAAGCCCTCATTAAACTCTCCCATTACACCCCACATCAAAAACTGATCTCTAGATATGAAATCCCAAGTTGGAGTCAATGTGGAGAATCTAAAATTGATGAGATCCCAAGTTTCTTGAACACTTCATCCACTCCTCAAAGTGCATCACTAACTCAAGAAGAGAATCCTAATACTAACATCCTAAGATAGAATAAAATAGTGGAATCATGGGGAAGGAAAGAGGATAGAAGTCTTGATAAAGAGTGTGAACTTGAAAATGAACTTGATCCTATGCAAGTCCCTCCACCCTTCCTCAAGAGACATCTTGTCTTCCATGTTATCCCTCTTTTACTCCTTATCCTCATGATGATGCCTTTAAACTTCAAGAGAGACTTTTTCAAGAGAACCTAGCAAATCATATTGAAAAGTTAGAGTTGAGAATTAAATTGGTAAGTAAAGGTGTGATATAAGGTTTAGATCTAAAAGAAGATCCTATGCCTATACACACCCCATATAAAATTCATTAAGAGAAGTCTCAAGATGAATTAGATGTAAAAGAAGTTATTATCAAATGGAAGGAATAAAACTAAGTGATTTTAGCCTAAGGTTTACCTCCCCTTCCTCAAGAACCTCCAAAGGGATCCACTATAATTCATTCTCAATTTGATTTTGAGTCCTATGTTCCATCTCCACCAGCTATTTCATCTTGTCGTCACCCCATCATTGACATATGGTATGGGAACCTAAATATGAGCATTTGATTAAGGAAAATTCATTACTCTTTTTTGAATAAAGTGTATCTCCTTGGTAGCCTCATTATGATAAGTCACATAATGTCAAGATGATTAGTCCTAGCATCACTAAGAAGGAGAAGGAGATTGAATATATTTCATCCCTTGAGAAGAAAAGTTAGGTAATGGCAGTTGAGATATAGCTTGAGATCCCTCAAGAGGTCCTAAGTGATGAAGAAGAGGTGAGTCCTTCTGTTGAGTCTTCTTGTTGTGTTGATAATTAGGAATGATTCCCTTGTGTCAAAGAAGAAATCTTGGATAAATTCCTTTTGGATTATAAAGAAGAGGATGAAGGATATTCTTTTGTTGTTCCCCTTCATGATGCTGATCAAAAAGAAGATGAGGACTTGTGGTAGCAATTTAAAAACATTTACAATGAGTTTGAATCTCTTAAAAGGTCTAAAACTTCCTTAGAGCTGAATGAAAGTGATGATAAGCAAGATGAAATTTTTTAAAATGTCATAGATGAGCAAGAACAAGGTTTACCTCAGCATTGAGAGGTCAAAACAAGCATTTATTGGCCTCAATCTTCCAAGGAAAAAGAAACTATTCCTATTGAAACATGCCTACAAAGAAGATGAAATTTGATCATGAGATGAAGAATGGAAGCAATATGAGGTATTTATAGAAGGCCAAGACAAATATATTTACATTGGGGACCTATTTGAAGATAATCTACTTGAGATCATATAAAGTGAAGTATTAAGAAATAGATCTGATCTATCAAGTATCCAATCCAAAGAGCAACATGCTTGGTACTATCATTAATCTCATGAAGAAGGAGATGCAAGAAACTTTCCTTTTGATCCTAGAAAGGGAGGTATGATTAATTTTTAGTTGTACATAATGGTTTGTTTTTTGATTTTCCTAAGTGTTTTAAGAACATGTGTGTGTATCTTGTTAGTTTGTTTGTTTGGTTTTGTGTGTGTCTTTTGTCTTGTGTGGTTGACGTAATCAATTGATCTTGTCTTGATAAAATCTTGTGGTC
>JARHVA010001842.1:1852500-1947500 GCA_037957365.1 Torreya grandis
ATCCACGCAACAAATAGTTCTGGAACCACCACAGGTGACCGACATCAGCCGACCTCTTGTCGATGCCGATTGTCTTCAGTTCACACCTGTCGATGTCGGTTGCCTTCTGCACTATACTCTGCCGATGCCAGGCTCCTTAGAACTCAACAACCTCCTCCATGTCTGCAAAAGTTGAAGCTTTTAGCTCCACAACCTAACAATCTCCCACTTGGAGATAAATAGCTGTAATTGTACCTATACCTATACATCATCTAGTTTGTTCCCTTGGCTTTGTATCCCTCTTCAAGATCACTCTTGAAGACCAACCACCAAAAATCTTGTGGTGCACCACCTATCATCCAAATCACTTGCCACATCTGCATCTATAAACCATATAGAAAAGAACTTGACCCTGCATAGCATGTCATCCTGTTGCTGGTCCCTCTAAGAATCCATTAAACTGCCCTCCAGTGCTTCTTTCTTAGATTGGCTCCAAACTTGTGACAACTCCCACTGCTTGGGAAATCTCAGGTCTAGTACATACCATACACTTAACCTCATTATGTGAATCAAGACACTATTCATAGAATTGTCCAACCATCGGCATGCTAACCGGTCTCACACAATCATCTTGAAACAAAGTCAACCTGTGACCTTCCATGTCCCTAGAACACACTCATGCCAAATAATCTTGCTACTCCCAGATTCCTCATGACAAACCTCTGAACTAGCTTTACCTTTAGTTCAACAACTCCCTGTATATGTAACCCTGGAACAAGCACATCATACAGTAACAAGATAATGTAGCTAATATTATCCAACCTAGTAAAGAGAAACACAATGATCAAACCTCCATTGTCCTTTAGCTTACTCAAGACCATATACCCTGGCCTTCTGTCTCACATGTCCATTTCCACTCTTCTTCATCCTAAACATCCATTCATCTCTCAGTTCTTCCTTCTAGCTAGCAACTCCACCCAAAACTCCTATTTGGTTCTTCTCCAAGGAATCACATCCTTCATCCATGCCAAGCTCCCATTATTTCTTGGATCTACCTGCTCTGCTTTTTTAACAACTTCCTAGTTCTTGACCATCAGTGAGTAACAAGTAGTGTAAAGAAGGGAAATGATGAATTTGAGGCTTACTTACCCTTTAAGTCCTTCATATGGGTGCTTAAGACTCCTTGATAGCTTGCTATTTGCCCAAAAGCTGTCTGAGTGACTGATGCTGGTCACATCTCAGTCTGCACCTGACCAATGTCAGTTCCATGTGACTACCTCATCACCGATGTCAGTTCCCCCTGACCGACACCAGTGTTTATCTGTCCCTGAGTCACTGACATTGGGCTGGACATAACCGACATCAATCTCTGTCTGAATGCTGACACTGATTTTCTAATCGATGTCAATCTCTATGTTTTTCTTGTGAGCAATGACCTTTACCCGCGATCTCCTTTTGGATCAAACCCTTGTCCATATCAACCTTGCTCTACTCAAAATTCCTTAGCCCCATGCACTGATCGCTGTCCGTCACCTTCTCCTTAAAAACCAAGGCTTTCTTATTCTTGTCACTAACATCAAATTTCACAAGAAATGTCACTTTCTTCTTCTACATATAGAAATCTCAATCCATGCTTTTCAAATCTAAAAGCATACCCTTTGACTCAAGAACATGCATCTCCTTCTTATTCATGTGACCAAGCTTATTAAGCCACATCTTTGAATTTACAGTTGAAGTAGATAACCCAGAAAGAGAATCAGTAATACAAGTAGATAGATAAAGCATACCTACTTTATTAGCTCTTACTACAACAAGTGCACCCTTGGTAACCTTCCAAGAGTCCACTGTGAGAGTTACTGTGCAACCCTCATCACCCAAACTTCTTACAGAAATCAAATTCCACTCCAGAACTGGGACATGCATGACCTCCTTTAACACCCATGTGTTACCTATCTACAATTTCAGCTTCACTTTCCCTTTGCCAACCATCTAACAAGGCTTACCATCCCCTAAACAAATTTCTCCAAAGTCTCCTCAGACATACTCATGAAAAAATTCCCTGTTTGGGGATGCATGAAAAGAGGCACCAGAATCTAAAACCCAAGATTCTACTTTATCTAAGGAACATTCCAGAGCATCCTGTGCAACAAAATCTGCAACATCTACTTTTTCTTCATGTCCTTCATGTTGATCTTCACCGAACCAACAATCTCTCTTTAAGTGCCCTTGCTTTCCACATTTACAGTAGGTTATTCTGTCATACCTAGACTTGGATCTCCTACCCATCTTTAACCTTGATCTCCCATGCTTGATATTCTCTCTTTACCTTCCCCTTCTTTCAACACTCAAAGCATTTCTTGATGATTCACCTGTGCTTTTCCTACAAATTTTTTCATTCAAGATTACACTCACAACATCATCCACTTTTAAGATTTTTGAAGTAGATGCAGTATTGCTAACTGCCATTACCAAACTCTCCCAACTTTTAGGTAATGAACATAAGATTAAGAGAGCCTTAATTTCATCATCAAAAACAATATTGACTAAATTTAACTAGTTTACCAAACCATGGAAATCACTAAGATGACTATGAACAGATCCACCTTCCAACATTTGCAAATTAAATAATTCCTTCAGAAGAAATACCTTATTCAAAGTTGAGGGTTTTTCATATAAGTTTTCCAAAGATTCCATCAACTCTACCATTGTCTTAGCATGTGATAAGTTGGAAATCACAGACGATGCAAGACTCAACCTTATAGATCCCAGAGCCTTTTGATCAAGAACCTTCCATTCTTCATCCTTCATATCCTAGGGCTCGCAATCAACCCCACCCAATGGTAAGTACAAATCTTTTTGATATAGATAATCTTCAATCTACATCCTCCATAATTTATAGTTCTTGCCATTAAAATTCTCCATTTGTAACTTACTTTCTTCTAACATTGCTCTACTCCCACTCAAATAGAAACCCCTGTGAGTAACCTATAATCAACACACACTAATCAGATCTGATACAACCTGTTAGTATCCCAACCAAAAGCTCTGATACCAATTGATGGGGAATCTAGAACAACACACCTGTTCTGATCCCACTTGTTAGGATCTTGCTCCTCAGAAGGAGCACAATATGATTACCACATACAAGCAATTAAACATGCAAAATTAACCAGAAGTACAAGTAACTAGAATTCACAAATAGCACAAAATATGAAAGATAATAAAAAATCTTGTATTAATACTCATCCAAAAATAAAATATAATAAAAAAGATGCCACCTCTTCTCCACACCTCTCAGAAGCTTCCCACACCTCAAGTGTTCAGTAATTTTCTTCAAGAGTTCACTCTCCTACCAAAAATGGTCTCAACACACAACTCACACACAGAATTGGTGTTCACCTCCAACCAGTCAGTAATAACCCTGTCAGTACACCAAGTACTTAAAGTACTTCAAGTAGATCTCCCATGAACCTGCAACAACCTGCAACTCAATAGACCTTACTTACACATGTAGATTAGCCCCTGATCTTGCACAACTTGCAAATAAATGATCTTACAATTGGAAGGATTCCTTCCTTGCCTTAATTACAATACATGCCAATGGGTCTATAAATAGATCCCAAACTTAAACAATAACTTAGACTTCTAATTTACAATAATTAGACACGCAGCTTGAGACTATAATTAGCCCTTAACATGCAAACACTCGGTTCAATGAACTAACTATCCATGCGATGAATAGTTCTATAACTACCATAGGTGACCAATGTCGGTCCCTGCTACCTAGAGGTGACCAACATCGGCTAACCTCTTGTCGATGCCGATTGTCTTCAGTTCACATCTGCCAATGTCAAATGCCTTCTGCACTATACTCTGCCGACACCAGTCTCCCTAGAACTCAGCAACCTCCTCTATGTTGGCAATAGTTGAAGATTTTAGCTCCATAACCTAACATATTCATGTAATTTCCAAATGTAATCTCTTAAAAGTAAGATATTACAATAGATTTAAACCATCAATACTAATGCAGGAGATGTTATTGATAAAAGTAGTTGGGAGGTGTGTTCCCACTACCTTTTTTTTGGTTCAGTTGATGTTCCTAGATTTGGTTAATATAGTTCCCTTTGCATGGTTGTTGTATTCCCAAGTGGTTGATACATGTTCCCACCTTGGAGTAACATCCCATGATTGGTTGATTGTGTTCCCAGTTATTGGTTGATTTGTTGGCACAATCACAGTGCAAGGAGTACCATAGAGGAAGGTCAAGACATGTGTATACTACTTATATAGATGATGGTGTTTCTCCCCATTCTCATACTAAGGGGGAATATTATGAAATATTAGTATGAACTCTTTTTATAATATTAAAATATGTATTAATAAAAATCTCATGATAACTCATAGAAGAGAGTCTTAATGAGGAGTTGAGGAAATAAAGGGATGAGAGATATTAGGTGATAGAGTTGAGAGATATAACGATGTTGATCAGTGTTGAATCCTTGTATAAAGGAGAACACTCTCCTATATGTTTTACTCTCGTATGATGATTAAAATATCCAAATAAAATATATTTTATGGTGTATTTTTTAAAAATATGGGTTAATTATTTTATAGTATACATTAAGGGTGGCTATTAGTGACATATTCATATTGATGAATAATAATTTACATTCCTATGTATTATTTCATTCTTATGATAATTGGGACATGAAATTTATTAATTTACACACACTTGATATTTTTAATGATCAATTAGAAATATTAATCTACCAATTTCTTGTGGTCTAATGGTCATTGATATATTCATATGGGTGGTGCACCCTACCAACTAGTTGTGATTTAAATTAGGACATCACTAGTAACAACAAATGTAAGATATAATGGATAAACCAAAATAATATATTTCCTTATTATATGAAGGAAATAAAATGAGGATTCAACATGATGTTAACAATGATGAAATAAATCATAATGCTTCAATGATAACTATAGAGACATCACATAACCAATCATACATAGTGGAATAAAATTGAATGCATATACAAAATATTAAGAAAAATGTAAATGAATAGGAAAATATTATTGAAATATACCCATATAATTACTGATATGACTTATATGATATAGTCATTTGTTCCAAATGTTTCAAAAATTGAGACATAAACATGACATGTTTGGTGGTTTAAATTATTGACTTATGTTATTTATCACATGTTTCATAGATTCAATATGTGTTTTCATGTACACATGAATTCAATGTGTTCATGAGTGAGATGCAAGACATTACAATATCCAAAGGTCATGCCAATACTAGATAAATCCTATTCCATATATCACATTGTTGCATGTTATGTCTTTCTATGACCTTTTGGTTTATCAGATTAAGCTATATTGATTGCTTACACATGCCTTGATATTACTAATACTATTTTTAGTGATATGTGTCATGGATATGATACCTTAATATGTTTTCATATTCACACAGATTTATATTTTAGACTAGTTCAAATTGTTCTATGCTAAATTTGTGTTACTTCATTTTATAGACTAATTATTGATTGTGTTTTTTTGGATCTTGCCTTAGTATATAAAATTGTTTGATAGATCAAGTCATTGTATATCAATTTATTTGGTCCTTTCCTTCTCTTATTTTTTTAATTGATTTATTTTTTTCATTATATGAATCTTTATTTATGATTTTGATTATTTTAGAACTATTTTTCATTGAGTTTTTCATTTTATAAACTTTCTTGCAGAACTATTTTTCATTGAGTTTTTCATTTTATAAACTTTCTTGCTGTGGTTATTTTCTTGTGTGATATTCGATTTTCCATTGTGTGTGGCTCTCTTATTTTATGACATGATCCTTTCAACCTAAATGATCCTAATATATGATATTAAATTTATCTTAATATTTGTAAATGAGTATTTTCATTAAGTTTCAATGTCTCTCAATGTCCTTGAACTATAACCTCTTCACGATGTTCGATGCATTTTTTTTAACAACCCATGGACCTTGACCGAGTAAATTTTTCAATTAGGGCATGATCAACCCTAGTTATCTAATGCTTCATTAGGTATCCCATCTCTCAAATGTTTTAAAAAGAATCATCATATATAAAGTGTCATAAGACAACATGTTTCACCCACTTTTAGGTGTATTTTGTATGTAAACAGAAATGCAACTGATCTATTAATCAATCATACCTTGGAGAAGATAAATACTACACATACTTTTGATTGTTTATACAATATATATTTGGTCTCATGACCAAGATGGATATGCTAGACCTAACTAAGGGATATTTTACCATAATGACATCACTAGAGATGATTCAAAAGCAACTTGTTAAGCAACACCATGAAATAACCCTAGCCAGGTCCTATGTTTTCATATTCACAAAGTAAATAAAAAATGAAGTAAAGTCTAATATAGTTCTCACTAAAGCTTGTGGAATTAAATGGGGGTTATTAAACATAAAATTAAACATGCATAAGAGAATATATATATATATATATATATATATATATATATATATATATATATATATATATATATATATATATATATATATATATATAATACATTACTTATGCTACTTATATTTACTAAAATAGAGGAGTAAAGTTAGAGATACTTACCTTGAAGATAAACCAATCAAGTCTCAATATCTCCCTTGGTTAAAGGTGCTTCATAAGCATATGTTTTAATTTGTAAGGATCACTAAGAAAGTCCAAAACATCCAAGAATTTTTCATGAGATAAGATTATTATCCAAGTATAAACCCTAAGATATAATTCCTAAAGTAGAATGGTGTAAGAGCATATTGTAAAGAAGTACAAATGAATAATTAACTTTGTTGTCTTTCTAAGAAATGGCTAAATGAATGTGTATATATAGTTAAATCTAACCCTAAACATTTCTAAAAGTTTTACCAATAGGGTTAGCCCAATAGAATCCGTATCATTACTGATAAAAATAAATCAAGTTTTTGTTTAGTTTAGTCAGGGGCCAACCTAGACCCTAAATATGTTTTATCGATTAGAGTACAGGGTCTGTGGAGTCAGGAGTGTAATGTTAACTGTCAAAACTGGTTTTTTATTAGGAAAGGGATAATTAAGGTGGTATAAGTTTGGATGAGGGTGAGAGATAGGGAACAAGGATTAAGGAAGTGTATAGGAGAAGGTTGGATTGATAAAAAGTGGTGGTATAGGGGAAAACAATCTTGTAAATCACAAATGGTCCACCCATTCCTTTCCTGATGCACCCTTTAAGGTGTGCACCCAAATAAATTGAGACTCAATAGGTTACTAGATGAGAAAAATAATCAATAATTGATAGAGTTTTAAAATATTATATGCATACATATGCCCTAATCATAACATAGCAACACATAATATTGAAGCTAAATAAATTGAATTATTTTAAAGCATAATATGAATAAAAGGGAGAAAACCAAAAATAAAAGTAATGGATGCATAGCTTGACTTAACTTTATCACTGGATGGTTGTCTACTATGTTTTTAGTTTTGATCGTGGAGGGCACAAAGACTCCTTTGGACAAACCCAATGAAAAGCTAAGATAATTGATGTGGTCTTGATGAGACATAGATGGAAATTTTGGAAGTTGGATAATAATGCTAAGTTAGGACAAAATGACCAAGTAAAAATTAGAGTGAATTAGGTAACCAAGAAGCTAGGATTACTAAATGATTGAAAAACTTAGATAAGTAAACCTCAAGTAAGAAAGGCAAACTCACCAAGTCAAACAAAAGATCCAGGTAAAAAATGCTAATGAAACATCAATGTGAAAATATTAAAAATCCTTAGGTAAATAAATATGGGTAATAAAAATGGTAAAACAACATGGATGAGTGAGTAGTAAAAATCCTTAATCATCAGTGGAAAAAGTGCATAAAAGGGGAAATGACATTAATGAGTGAGAAGTAACAAGCCTAACTCACTCAATAATGGAAAAAGTGCATAAAAATAGAAACAAACTTAGGTGTAAAAAAAAGTGGGGCACAAGAATATAAAATGGTAACGGAAACCAAATCAATTCTAGAAATGTAAAGCAATGGTGTCAATAAATTAATCCATAATCACTTAGACATGTTTTTTTTGCTCCAAGGAAAGATAAAGATAAAATAATGTAGTGCTAGCATGTTTTTAAGATTTCAAAAGAGGAAATACAGAAGTGGTAAAATTGATTTAGAATAGCATGTGTCTATCAATGGGGGAAATGAAATAGGTGTCATGGAAAATGAATAAAAAATCAACGTAGATAAACTCTTTATTAAAATCAAGACACTCAAATTAGGTTTGTCAAAACAAGAGGACTTTTAACATTTAAAGACTTTGAATAACTTCTCATAACAACACAAATCTTAGATCCCCAAATGATATATGAATATTATCACATGAAGGCTATATGCATGAAAATTAAAATGTACCTACCTTCCCACAACATGTTCCCCATTCTTTAAGACCCATTAAAGATTTATCGATTTATTGTGAATATTGGGTACTTATGTGAGAAAGTAGGTTGCACCATATATTATTTTAAATTATCCTATCCCAATATACTATCATATCACACCCTAATAGACCTCAGCTCTATCATGAAGCCATATATGGAGTTTGAAAATTAATTAGAGATAGTACATGTGTTATTAATCACATATTTTGTTGTGATTTTGAATTTTGACTTTATATGTTGCCTTTTGATCATTGTTTTTGTTTCAAATGATTTGGATTTTAAATTCTGATGGCCATTTCTATTCCTCCTCCATAAACATGGGTGATAAAGATGACTATCATTTGAAGACATTGGATTTGGTTGCTAAAAAATGTAAATTAGAGAGAATGGTGTTTAGGAATCTTATTAATTTAGGTGAAATAAAAAGTGCTATCTTGATTTCATTTGTGTTTTATCCAAAGTGAAATGAAATGAAAGGAAATCAAGAGGAACGAAACATGAAACAATTTTAATTACTTCAAATCACAAAAAATGTGACAAAGGTGGAAAAAATGGATACAATGATAGGTAAGTGTGATTCCTTATCATAATAATGTCAGAAATTGTAGTAAAACATGCCAACATAGTTTATTGTGTAGGTTTTGTCTACAAAAGAGGAAAAAACTAAAGATGAGAATAAGGGATCATAAACTTATAATCACTGCTAAACATTCTAGAAAAGGAACAATTAATTAATTAAATATAGTTATTTTATGAGGATATCCTATTCCTATCCATGGTCTTACACTACAACTCATAAAAGAGAAAACAAATAAGGTGCATAAATCATGTGAAAAATAAATGAGTGAGAAAGATGGGATTTGTGAGGAATACCAGGTGCTTTCCATAGTCCTACATTACAACTCACAAAATAGAAACTCAAGGGGTGTAAAAAGTGAAATAAAATCAAAAGGAAGTCATGAGGAAGACTAGGTCCTATCTATGATTTTGCAATGTATTTCATGATAAAAAGAAACCAAAGGACTAATAGAAAGAACTAAGGTTTGTGGAAATAGAAATTACTACAGAGGGTGAGACCTATTTAGATATCATATAAAATATTATATTAGGATAGAATATATAAATCATGATAATAAGGGAAATATCTAAGAAAAGTAATGCCTTAAAAATTGTACATTGGCGGGTTCTTTGAAAACGTGGCATTCATTAGTTTCAAGGTGATAGGTGCTATGACCAACTATGTATTTTAATAAATAGAGGCCCCATCATTTTGGGCATATTGTCCCTCTTTATCATGGGTGTAATCTAATTTAAGGACAAGATCACCAACATTGAAATTACAAAATTTAACCCTTTTGTTATGTTATTTGGTGATGTAATCCTTGTGTTGTAGAGTGGATTTATGGTGTTAGTCAATAAGAGCAAGATCATGAAGATATTATTTACATAATTATTCATCAGGTACAAGGCCATGAAGAGATATACATATAAAAGGAAGTTTAAATTATAATAAAAGGACATATTCAGAACCATATACTAGTGAGAATGGTTTGCCCTAGTGGTAGTGCGTATGCTAGTGTGATAAGCCAAAGTGAAAGATATAAATGAAGATGCCAATCCATGAAAGTTTCATAGATTGTATTTTGTATAATTTTATTGAGGGTTTTCTTAATGGGCTTAGCTTTTCCATTGCATTGTTGATGGTAGGATGTGGAAAATTTGTGATTGATTTTGAATTTAGCACAAAGTTGTTTCACATCTATATTTTTGAAATTACTACCATTGTCATAAATGATAGTATGGGGAACTCCAAAATGATAATTGATTTTATTGAGGATGAATTTATAAATGGTGGTGTAGGTGACATTGATGAGAGGTAGGGATTTGACTCATTTGGTAAAATACATGATAGCCATGATGATAAATACATGCCCATCCTATGATATAGGTATTTTTCCTATGATATCTAATCCTCACATTGAGAATGGATAAGGAGACTCCATAGTTTGGATCTATATTGGTGGTGAATGGATGATACAATCATAAATTTGGTAGGGAGTACAATTTTTAGAAAATTCAATGGCATACTTTTCAATACTAGGCCAAAATTATCCCATATATAAGCATTTGTGTGTTATATCATGGTTATTATAGTGACCACCATAAATACCCCATGTGTTTGTTCAAGGAGAGGAGGAACCTCTTCTTTCATTACATAGTGGAGTATGGTACCTTAAGTGTTATAATAATAAAGTGAGTCATATTAAGAGACATATTTGAAATCTTGTTTACAAATTGGAGTCTTTTCATTATAATTTATGTTCAGAGGATATCTTTGATGTTCAAGTAAAGATGATGTTTTTATACCATGGGCTATGTTGAATCCTGAAAACCTCAATATGATAGATAAGTGAATATAATGGTTGAATTTAGGATGGGGACTTTATTATTTGAGTAAGAAAGGTAAAATCAGAAATAACTTGGTGTGGATGAAATAGAGATGCTGAGGAAGCAAGTGAATTAAGGACAAAATTGTGATCTCTAGGGATGGGATCGATGGTAAAAGAAGAAAATTATTTGGCAAAGGTAGTGGTTATTTGAAGATAAGCAATGATATTTTTACTTTTACATTGTTAATAACCATTAACATGTTGGCAGATGAGTTGAGAGTCAGCACAAGCATTAAGATATGTAATGTCTAAGTCAAGTATCACTTTCATACCTAAAATTAATGATTCATATTATACCATGTTATTAGTGACATAAAATGAAAGTAGAAATGACAATGTAATAATTTTACCAAGAGGACTAGTAACTATAGAACTTAACCCAACTCCTTGAACTAATTTGACACCATAAAATGAAGGGTCCAAATATCTTCATAGTAATATATGTTGATGTTGGGAAGTTATTTGATGACTACTTTAGATTTAGTAGTATGGGAGATGATAAAGGAATATTCTTGATTACTATCTTTTAGATCATAATTGAAATTATGGAATTAATATTTAAGAGATGTATCTTAATTAAGACCTTCAATATAGAGGATATTTTTAATAGACAAACTATCTTGAAGGTGATCTGTATCAAGTATGGGAGCTGTTACACACTGCTCGGCAATGATTTATCTTTTGAGATATTTTTTCATGATAATGTGGAGATAAAATTCCAATAAAAGGACCATCCAATTTATAATTCTATCTCTATGGAGAAATTATTTAGAGAATAAATTAAGGAGTGTATCAAAATGAATTACAACATAAGTTGTTTGATAAGACATATAATGACAATTTTTTAGCAACAAAATATATAGAAATATAATCACATTCAAATTTAGTATAGCATTTTTCATAATCAATTAGACCTCAATTTATATAAAATATGCCATACTCTCTTTTGGTATCATCTTTTTGGGGAAGCATTTCCCTAACTAATACAAGCGTGGAAGGAGTGTATAACATTAATAGATGGTCATTAGAAGGTGGAGGAAGCAAATATTCTATCATATTGTCAAACATTTTCTAAAAAGGATCCATCCATTCGATAGCATTACCTTTATTGATAAGGGAGTTAATATGATATATTTGGTAAGCTATTTTAGAGACAAATCATCTTATTTCCAAAAGCTTTCCAAAGTAAATGTGAATATCTATAATGGAACGAGGAATAGCCATGTTGACAATTGTATTGATCTTAGCATGATTGACATCAATACCACAAAGATATACTAATAACCATAGTAATTTTATAAATGTGACACCAAAAATGCATTTAAAGCATTTATTATAACTTTATATTTAATGAGGTGATTGAAGATGATAACAAGATAAAAAAACCTTAGTTTTTCAAATTTTAGACTTGGCAATGAGATTGTCCACATAGGTTTCCAAAATCTTATGGATAAGTTCATTAAAAATGTGGGTCATATCCCACTGATAGGTATATCCAACATTTTAAAGGCTGAAGTGCATTTTAACATAGTAATAGGTACCCCATTTCATGGTGAAAGTTATCTTATTTTGATCTTTGGAGGTGATATGAATTTTATTTTAGCCTAAAAAATCATCCAAGGACAACATTTAATATCAAATAGTGCAATAGATGATGGAATCTATCAAAGGTAATGAGAAGTTATCCTTGGGACAAGTAAAATCTATGTTACAAAAATTGATGCAAATATGAATGACCATGGTGACTCTTTTGCTTACAGGGACAATGTTTGAGACCCATTTAAAATAATCCATATGCTTGATAAATTTTGAATTGAGAAGTTTAATGATTTCTTTATAGAATAAATTGTAAAGTTCATAGGCAAATTACCATTGATTTTGCTTCATGGGTTTAGCATCAAGTTAGGTGATGTTGTTGTGTACCATTATACTAGGATCAATTTTAGGCATGTCCTCATAGGGCCAAGTGAAGGTCTCAAAATATTTATCAAATAATAATCTCAAGTCATCATGTTTGGTTGGTGTAAGTTCTTTATAGGCGATTATAGGTTGAGGACATTATGGGGTGCCATATTAAATTCATGTAGTTTTCTAGATAAGCATAGAATTTCCATATTGGAAATGATATGGCACGTTAGGCATAGAGGAAATGAGACTTGTTTGATAATCAATGATAGCAATGAAGTTACTAAAATGAGGGAATTTTTCCTTAAAGTTCCCAAGTTTATGATGTTACTGAGGAAGTTGAGGTTCTAGGGCATGGAGCAATTCAAGGATGTCTTCATATCTAGGCAATGTGGGAAAAGGGCCATAATATTCCACATCAAATTCAAGATCAATAATTTTGTTACTATGGCACTCATATTCTATTTGTATTTGATGTACATTTGTGTCCTTGGAATTGAGGTTGATCTCAAGAGTAAGTGGAATGGTATAAGAAGGCTAATTAGATTCAATTGGTTTATCATTATCATCATTGATGGGGAGAAGATCAGAGAAAATGACTAGTTTGGTAGGAGGTATAAAATATTTTAGAAATTTTGAAGGTACGAGAGGTAAGATTTTATCCACCACACAAAGAGTATCAAGAAGTTGGGAATTAGGGTAAATGAATATTAGGTTCTATCTAAAAATATATGGAAATGGTTTAAACATCATGGTTTAAAACATGTATTTGAACTAAAGTTTTTTGATAATGTTAAACATCCAAGTTTTATTATTGAGTTTGGGCCATGATGTGGTTATAATCATAATTTGGATAAATTGTACATGCTTGTGACTAAGGATGAACTTTGAAAGGTGAGATGCCTAGATCACTAAATTTAATTAGAGATATGATTGAAATATCTTTAAATAATTTATCCACTCCATAATCATTACATTTGAAGTCATCTTCTATGCAAGATGCTTCATGAGAATTGCATGGATGGGGGAAATTAGTGATCTCATCAATGAGAGTGATGGTAAAATATAGAAGTAATAAGTATGTAGTTAGCCATTCCAAGGTGTAAGGAGATATCTTCATAGTGTTGGAGGTATTTTTCAAGTCATTTGACTCATCATCTTCAGAATCAACATGACTAACATGTAAATCTAGATTCATATTGATGAGTTTAGGTAAGGGGTCACTATTAATCTTTGGAATGGTGTGTATATAATATTGATATTTTGGATTTGGAATATGATTACTTCATGGATTAGGATCAACCTAATATTTATACCTTTTTCCATTATGAAGGAACTTGATACATTGGCTACTAAAAGAAGTGATATCCCTCATTTGATGAGTCCATGGGAATCTTAAGACTATGTTATAAGATAAGGGTAAATTTGGGACCATAATATTGGATTATATAGTATTAGGTAAAATAGTAAGAGGGATACAAATGCAAACAAGTGGTTCTTCATTATTTTTGCCAAATCCATGACTTGTCAAATGAGTTTGTTTAAGATGATATTTGTTATATCCAAGTTGTTGGATGATCTAGAGAGATTTAACATTAATATGTAACCCTTAATCTACTAATAATTTGAGAATTAGGGTTGTATTAATGGATATTTTAATGAAGAGAGGTAGATCATCACATTGAAAGAAGATATCATCATTGATCATGTCCTATTCAAGTAACACTATCGAGGGTTTTGAATAAGGACAAATGGATTCAGTGGTATGTACTTTGATTGGTTGAGGCTCATGAGAAGATGGTTCCTCTTATGAAGGATATGGATCTTTAATTTTTTGAAGTTCTTGCATGAGGAACATATAATGATAATGAGAGGTACAAACTAACTCCATAAGAGGAATTTTGCAAAACATGGTGTTGAGTTATTCTAAGAAGTTTTAATGGGTCTTAAAATAAGAAAAACTATCATGAGTCATATAATTTAAAATAGGTTTAGGACAAAGAGAAGAGATTGGAGGTTCAACATGTGGATTTGGTTCCTCACTAGTTTCTTAAGCTAAGTGAGTGGTAGTTGTATCTTTGAGAAGTTGTTCTTCCAAATATTATTTCTTAGGTTTGGTGATAGGATGTTTGTGGCCTGATTTTATTTAATAATTAACCTTAGCCACATTTATGTATTGGAAATTGGTGTAACATTTCTCATGATTGGCATCAATTGTAAAAATATCCTTGTTGGATTGTTGAGGATTAGATGAAAAAAAATTAGGTTATTTAGAAAACAATATTTTGAATCTTTCTTCTTTTGAGAATCACTAAGGTAATCTTGACCACATATTTTAATCATAGCTTCATCATTTAATAAATAACCAAACATAAAGGAAATAGAAAATTTGATAAGACCTCTACATGTTTCATTAAAATGACCTATGTCATCATAGAACCAAAAAAATTGATTAGGATCATAACATTAGGAGGCATTATTGGGTTAATTGATTGGTTTAGAGGGCACTAAAAATTATTTCATTTGTTGTACCATTAATAGTGTATGAGAAGGTTGGGGATTGTCAACTTTGGATACTCCTAGTTTGGGTTGATGAGGATTTCCATATCATATTACTTGAATGTTGAAAATATCATTTAATGATTTTAGTATTAGGTTTAAATTGATTAATTAAGAAGTATTAACATTAAGCTAGGTCAAGAGCTTCATTTAACATTTGGTGAGAAATTTTTTGAATTTGTATAGGAGTGAAGGTGTTAATGTTGTTATAAAGAGTTTAAACAAATTATCATCAGTCATGTTGTGATCAGCCTTATGATCCAAATATTTATATCATTTGATAAAATCATGAGCTAATTCTATGGGATATTGCTTAGCATTGATGAAATTTCTAAGGCAATTTATTGGAAGATCATTGTGTTGAAACTCTTAAGTGATAAGATTGAATAAGTACTCTCATTGCCATATATAATGTTGGGGAAGCTGATTTTACCATTATAATACATCACCGATGAATTTTTTAACTAAAATTTTGGTTGTGGTGAAGGTATTATTTTGGATCCCCTCATAAAGATTGTCAAATGCCTTAATAAAAAATGAAAGGTCTTTATTACCATCATATTTAATATTTGGAGATATATTAACAATATCAATAAAAGTGGAAAATGACTCATTTTGAATGTGTTGAAGCATTATATTGTGCATGATAGGTTAGGGGATGACATTTCTAATTTAATATCTAAGAGGTGGAAGTATAAAGTTTTAATTATTTTGAGGGAGAAGAATGGGAGGTTGATTAGCCATATTGATCAAAAGAAGTTGTAGTTACATCATTCAGGAGGTTTTATATGTTTGCATTATATTCATTTGTTTCACTATTTGTGAAGGAATTAAATTGGTATTAATTGGTGGGTTGGTGTTTATAGGAGAATTCCCTAAATTGGTGTTAGGAGGAGGGTTGCTAGGCGATGGATTCCCTATGGGGTTGTTAGATAGGCTTGTTTCAATTTCCCCACATTATGTTGAGATGTTTGAAGATGTGAATTATCTTGATAGTTATGAAAAGGATGTGATCCACCAGTCTCATATGTTCAAGTGATTTGGACCATGTTAGAATCAAAAGATGAGGGGGATAATAGGTTCTCCAAGAGTGAGGATCATCTTGGGAACTAAAGATAGGAAGAAAATAACACCCCATATAATGGATAAATCCATTTAAATTACCCAAAAAGATTCTAGTTTGGTATTTTATAACTCTTGAATAAATAATATGATATAAGGAAATAAGGAAGGAAAATGGGGAAAAAGTTAGCTAGATAGAGAACAATGTTAGCCAATAAGTATAGAGTCAAACTAGATGATATAGTATGCAAAAAAATTCATAGAACAAGAAAATAAGAGGACACAATTGAGCGAGTTGACTATGTGCTTGAAGGGATGAAATTGAAATACGATAAAGAGAGTACATAGTCATATGAGTTGACAATGTACTACTGAATAGGAAACATGCCAAAAAATAAGAAGACATAGTCAAATAGGTCAATTGTGTACTGCTTAGATAAGGAACTGAACATCAAAATAATGATACATAGTTGGGTAGGTTGACTATGTACTATAGGTGAAAAGGAGAAATAGTTTTTAAGAAACTATGTCAATATAAATAATAATGTTTTGAAATAAAGAATGTTTTTGCAAGATATAATCTAAGAAAATGAAATTAAACACATAAGAAATTGGATCAATGTGACTGGTCCAATTGGAATGCATAGTATAAACCTTTCACCAATGTTATGCAATGCAATTTTTTCAATACAACATACACTGATCAAATAACAAGTATTAAACTAAAAGTAAATTCTAACTAATTAGTCATCCTATGTGTTATTAAATTATAATGAAGTTTAATTTTAATGTAATGAGAAGTTGGATGGAATGAGGAACTAGAAAGAAATCTAAGGATGATTTTAGGATGTTTAGGTTAAAAGGGATATATATTGGTGATGGTACTTGATTTTTATTAGAACCTACCCCATCACTTCACAATGTTGCAGTGATAAGGGTGTCATGTTCTTTGCTAATATATACCATCAACCATGTGTTTATACTTGGACACAAAACCAAGTTGACTTCCCCTTTAGTGATGAAATTTAAGTAGGTAGACATTGGGAATATAAAATTTTAATGATTTTTGAATGTAAAGTGATTTAGAAGTTTTTTCAAAAGATAAAAATAATGTGACTAAAATGGTAATTTGGAAAACAACCTATTTAATCTATGTTTGTTACTCTAAGAATACAAGAAATTGAAAAGAAAGGTGAATTAATCACTACCAAATAAAGGTTAAATCCTTAATTGACAAGAGGACATAGTCAGTTTAGGTGACACTATATGAAAATAGTAGAGAATAAAGTCAATTAGGTTGATACTATTTTGTATAAGCAAGATATAAAAGGAACACGATCAAATAGGTCAACTATGTCTTCAATACAGAAGCTGGACTACATAACTATGTCAAATAGGTCAACCTAGTTAGCTTTCACATTATAATTTTATAGGATAAAAACTTATGAAAAATACTACTAAAAAGGAATAATTTAAATGATAGAGAAGAGAAAAATGAACCTTTATGGGCTTTAAAATGACTAGGTTCAAAAATTTTATGCTTTGATGTTCAAATGCTTGTTCAAAATATGCTTACTGAGTTGACTGGTTGGATGAAGTGTGCAAAAACTATGTAATCAAAAATAAGTTGTGAATAAAGTTCACTGGCTTGAATATATTTGTATACTTGTATGCTAAAAGAAGATAATTGAAAATAGATTTGATTTTTTGGAATATGTATGTGAATCTAGAGCTAAAAAATAATATTGTGTCAAACTAATTAATCTAGTAACCTCTATTTGGAGAAGACCTGCATAGAGAAAACATATTTATTTTGGAGTGAATGTGTGTTAAACTTATGCACATACTCTTATAACTATACCAAATAGTTTTATAGAGTATTAAAAAGAACATTAAAATATAATATGATGATAAAATGAAAGCATGAAATAAAACCAACAAGTATTTGATTCATGTTGGGTTCACTAGAATGTATACAAAGGGAATACAACTAATCTATTAATCAATCCTAGATCGGAGAAGATAAATCCTTCTTACACTTATGGTTGTTTATACATTAGATATTTGGGGTCATGACCAAGATGAATACACTAGACCTAACCAAATGATCTCTTACCATAATGACATCACTAGAGAGGGTTCCAAAGCCTCTAGTTAAGCAACACCATGCAATAAACCTAGCTAGGTATTATGTTTTAATATTAATAAATTAAATAACAAATGAATTAAATTATAATCTAGTGATCACTAAAGCTTATGGAACAAAATGGGGGTTAGTAAATATAAAAATAAACATGCATAAGAATATCCTAATTAAGCTATGCATAGGTAAAACCCTAATTCATGGATAGAGCAATATATTCAAAATACATTACTTATGATACTTCTACATATTAAAATAAAGGAGTAAAGATAGAGATACTTAACTTTAATAAAAATCCATCAAGACTTAATCTCTCCTTTGGCCAAAGGTGCTTCAAAAAAGCTTGTTGTGGTTTGTAAGGATCACTAAGAAAGGTCAAAACATCCGAGACTTTTCCACAAGACAAGATTCTTATCCATGTATAAACCCTAAGCTATATATCCTCAAGTATAATGGTAGAAGAATATATTTTAAAGAAACACATATGAATAATTAACTCTATTGTATCTCTAATAAATGGTGAAATAAATGTGTATATATAGATGAATCTAACCCTAAACCTTTCTATAAGTTTATCCAATAGGGTTAGCCCAATAAAATATGTATTATTATTGATAAAAACAAATTAGGTCTTGGTATAGATCTATTAGGGGCTTACCTAGACCTTTATTTTATTTTATTAATTAGATTACAAGGTCGATGGGGATGATAGTGTAATGTAAACCATCAAAAATGATTTTAGGATTAGGAAGGGGCTAATGAAGGTGGTAAAATCTTGGAGGAGGGTGAAAGAGAGGAGATAACGCTTAGGTAAGTATATAGGAGAAGGTTGGATTGATAATAAGTGGTGGTATAGGGACAAAAATCCTACTAAGAAACAATTACCTGCCCACACCTTTATGAGTGCACCATTTAAGGCATCCACTCAGAGAGATTGAGACTCGACATGTTACTGCAAGAAAGAAAGCATCAGTAATTGATAAAGTTTTAAAATATTATATGTATACATATTCCTTCCATAATTTTTAATTTTCAAAATTTTCCTTTATCTAATTCATATTTTCATTTCAAATATGGGAATTTATGATCACGTGTTCATTGTAGGTTTACATGGATAAATATACACTATTGGAGACTTGTCATAAATACAAATTGTATTTACACACTCAAGTACATATCTTTATCCTTTTACACTAACAATTGATTTCATTCCAATACTAGAATAAAAGGTGGGCATTTTTAGACATTAAGTATAGTACTATACACTTGGAAATTAAGGTCATAATCTACCTTCACCTTACATGACTTTTTCATATAGATATGGCTATTTCATTACATTATATTCTATCCATATGATTTATATGGGTTTGACCTTATTTATTTTATATTTATCACTTATAATACTTCCCTAGTATCTATTTACCCTACTAAAAATCATATTTAGATTGTCTTTAGATCACTACATCAATATTCTTGAATTTCAAACAAATCCATCAGAGTCAGAAACCTATGAATTTTTTAAGGTGTTTATTGTTTTCACTTGGATTTGTACCCTTTGATAAGATTTAAAGCTCTCCTCATCAAAGTGTCACAATGGAATCACCTCTAGGCTTGTGGGTAGCCTAAGGAATGAGGTGAGTCTCTAGATAGGGCTAGCTCCCTTGATGTACCACTTAATATTGTAACTATTACTAACTTTGGGGACTGAAAACGAAGAGAGAGAAATTAAAAAAATTAACCTAAGAGAGGTGATACACAAAATTAACTGATGACATCAAAACAAATGCATATTACACTTAAAATCAAAAGATAAACTAAGCATACACTCTCTAATCTATATCTTCTTGCATCAATGTTACATTTTGGGGTTATGAATGAATGTGAAAATATAGGAGGACTAGACAAGATTACTTGAGTGGAACTAATGAAGAGAATAATTCACTTAAAATTTTACATTTCTTATAACACAGCACATGCCCTACAAGAAGAAGTTGTAAATTAGTGAGAAAATATGACAACTTGCTAAGGAATCCATAGCTTTCACTAAGCAAATTCAACATTAAAGTAAAATACACTATGAATAGTCATGGAAGAGGTCAAAATTAGTAATTTTATTTATAAAAAGGTATAAAAATGATCAAGTATTCACCATACTTAGGTGCAGCATCCATACAATGGCTAAAATGGCTAGTTCTTATAAATCTTGAGAGAGAGAAGAAGAGGAGTTAAAGGGTCACAAGGAAACTTTTCAAGAGGTAAGGGAAAATTTAATTTTGAATGTGAGAAGGATATGGGATGAAACATGAAAATTATATAAGTACAAGTGTCAATTCAAGGCATAAACATCATGAAAAGTGGCACAAAACTCGTTAGTTTGCATAGAAACATTACCTTCATGATTACCTCTGTTTGAGAATCCCATTGTAGACACCAAAATCATGTCTACTCCCTTGGTCATTCTCCTCGTCCTCTCCCCATTGGTCCCCTTCATCCACTTCAACACTCCTAACCCCCATACACTTATTAATTTAAAATAATTAGCTATTTTGAATTAATAACTCTCCTTTTCTCTCTCTCCCTTGCCACCTCACACCTCTCCTAGGATGCCTACCCTTGGATGCCTCCCATCACCCTATGACCCATTTATGACCCCCACTTCATTCCCTTCCACTATCCTCTCATCCATTTAAGCCCCTCTCGACCATTTTCCCATGACCTTTGACCCTGGTGGCTTGTAAGAATAGGCAGAGGGCTAAAATTAGCCTCTATCCCCATTCTGCAGCCACCGACGTCAGTCATTATGTGGCTGATGTCAGCAGTTGTGCTAGCATCTATAGGCTTCAAGACTAAGTTCTATCTCCAAAATGTGGATCCACTCATCTGACCTCTAATCAGCTGATCTTCCATCTTCGACAGTCTGACCTTTCAATCTTTAATCGGCCAATCTTTCAACTAAACCTTTCACTCTCTCTCTCACAGAGCTTCTGTACCAACTATAGCAACAGTAGGGACTCTGTATCAGTCTTCTACATCAACAATAGGTACTCTACAGTAGTCACTCGACCTGGTTGGAGGTCTTCTGCAACAGCAACAGGTCTCCTTCATTCCATTCTCTAGCAGGTATGAGGTAAGTACTTTCTTTGTTTTCCATTTTAGTTTCTATTTGGAATTCATTAATTATTCAGCCTACTGCCTAGACCCAACCTACCCTTCTCAGAGAGGCTGAAAGGCCTCCTCTACCCCTCTGTCAATTTTAACATTCTATCCATTGTTCCACTCCCTTATAACCCTACACAGAGCATATAAATGGACTCTCGAGCCTCTGTACAGACTCCCAGACCCCTTCTCAGACTCATCCACAGACCTCAAACCCATCCAAATCTCGTCCAAAGACCACTACCTTGACCGACGTCGACCACTACTCCAACCGACATCGACAGACTAATCGATGTCGACAAGCCTTGACAACCAATGTCAGCAGACTAACCGACATCGGTGACTGTGACCAGATTGACAGCATCACTCAGGTACGCATTTGCTTCCATTTCTTTCATTCAGCTTTTATTATTTCAGTCCTTTATCATTCTTATTTTTATCAGACATTCTTTTACCAAACCAACCTATTGACCTCTTTGACCCCTCATCTGAACTACATTGGTTTGAGTCCCTAAGACCGGGGCTATGTAGGTAGCACTCAGATGACATGCCCCTCTCTGAGGTTAGCTCGACCACCCTTGTTTGTTCATCTCTCTGATGGACAAACCTCCTTTGACCTTTTACCATCCCTTGACCTTGACCAAAACCAATCCTTTGACCTTTGACCAATCCTTTGACTTTTGACAATGACTTGCCCTTGACCAAGACCAATCCATAACCTTTGACCATTCCTCCCTTTTAGGGAGAACTACATTGCCCTGAGACCCTTCAACAGGGGCTATGTAGGTAGCACTCAGTCTTCTGGGGTTAACTAGGCCACATTCCTTTGTCCGTCCATTCATTCAACCAGCTATCTATCTCAACCCGTCTTGACCATTGACCATTGGAGATCATGCCTATTTCCTTCAACCCTGACCACTTCCAAGATGACTTTGCCTTGGTTGTTTTTGCATTTTTGCTACCTCACGACTAGTTAGGAAAATTGTCTGTAGACCACATTTTGACTCTCACAAGTATAGGATCGCAAGCCGGTTGATCCCCACTACTTGTGACATTTTCGTGTTTCCAAGAGCACTTCTTGAGCCTGAGATACTTGGAACATGATGACCATTGGAGCTTCAGCTTAGATTGAATAACCTGATCAGCTACGACTAAATGTTGGGGCCCAGTTACTTCAATTTTGGCACTCCTTAACCCTCAACCTGTGACAATGTGACTTGACCATCCCATAAAGTGGTATGCACGCAATCATGACTATTGTAGCATTCAACCTCACCATTTTCATCCACTCTCTATCAAATCAACACCCGATTCTAGGTTCCCTTCCCTCGACTCCCGCTTTGAGGGGGAATACCTCATCCCACATCAGGGCAATCAACCTCCTATTTTTGTCTTGCAGTTCACTTGAACAACCAATAGGACAAAATCAACCTTATCCTATACCTGGGGCAACTAACTCCTATTTTTGTCTTGTAGTTCATCCAAAACAACCAACAAGACAAAAAGGGGAAAATATAGACACCAAAATCGTATCTACTCCCTTGGTCCCCTTCATCCACTTTGATAGTCTTAACCCCCACACACTTACTAATTTAAAATAATTAGCTATTTTAAATTAATAACTCTCCTTTTCTCTCTCTCCCTTGCCACCTCACACCTCTCCTAGGATGCCTACCCTTGGATGCCTCCCATCACCCTATGACCCATTTATGACCCCCACTTCATTCCCTTCCACTATCCTCTCGTCCATTTAAGCCCCTCTCGACTATTTTCCCATGACCTTTGACCCTAGCAGCTTGTAAGAACTGACAGAGGGCTAAAATTAGCCTCTGTCCCCATTTTGTCATTATGCGGCTAATGTCGGCAGTTCTACCAGCGTCGGTAGGCTTCAAGACTACGTTCTGTCTCCAGAATGGGGATCCACTCATCCAACCTCTAATCATCTAATCTTCCATCTTTGACAATCCAAACTTTCAATCTTTAATCAGCCAATATTTTAACCAGACCTCTCACTCTCTCTCTCATAGAGCTTTTACACCAGCTATAGCAATAGTAGGGACTCTGCATCAGTGTTCTACATCAACAACAGGTACTCTACATCAGTCACTCCACCTGGTTGGAGGTCTTTTGCAATAGTAATAGGTCTCCTTCATTCCATTCTCTAGCAGGTATGAGGTAAGTACTTTCTTTGTTTTCCATTTTAGTTTCTATTTGGAATTCATCAGTTATTCAGCCTACTGCCTAGACCTAACCTGCCCTTCTCAGAGAGGCTAAAAGGCCTCCTCTACCCCTCTATCCCTTTTAACATTCTGTCCATTGTGCCACTCCCCTACAACCCTACACAGAGCATTCAAACAGACTCTTGGGCCTATGCACAACTCCTAGACCCCTTCTCAGACTCATCCACAGACCTCAGACCCATCCAGATCTCATCTAAAGACCACTGCCTTGACTGACGTTGACCACTACTCCAACTAACATCGGTAGACTAATCGATGTCAACAGGCCTTGACAACTGATGTCAGTAGACTAACTGACGTCAGTGACTGTGACCAGACTGACAGCATCACTTAGGTATGCATTTGCTTTCATTTCTTTCATTTAGCTTTTATTATTTTAGTCTTTTATCATTCTACTTTTTATTAGACATTCTTTTATCAATCAGTGGGTTCTCATCCCTCAATGAAGTCCTTGCACTTCTAGGATCAAGCTTTTACTTGGCAACCCACCATTTATCCATCTAACGCCTTCTCTGTTTAAGTCTCTTTCTTCTGCAGGTGTCATCCTCCACAACCAAAGAGGATTCCCTACAACATCTAAATCTGGTGCGCAAGACCTCATCCGAGTATCTTCTAACCCTAGACCATCTCTTAAGTTTCTCATTTCCTTTTTGAATGTGAAATGGAAAACTCGTATAGAAACATTCTGGCACTTCCTTGGGTTCTTTTCTTTCTATTCATATAGGTGCATTAGGTCTCTCCTTTTCACCTCTTTCTTCTCTCTTCCAAAAGACACCATTAGCAGGATTAAAAAGAACTCTTCTTTCTTTTCTTGCATCTTAGACTAGTCAAAATTCATACTCTTCAACCTCTTCTCACTTGTCTGCATACGAACTAACATTTTGACTTGGGCTTAAAACACACTGCATCTCATTTCTTCTTGACTGCATACTTAGTCCACATCTAGTAATTAGAACTACATCATGAATTAATTGTAGACCACTTATGTTACATGACCAAATCACTTGCACAAAACAAAACATCTAAACTCACCTAAGATAAGGCCCAACTGAGATTTTATCACCTAGCGGATACCTTACCCATCCCATAAATCCCACTTGGATTTCACCACCAAGGGGAAAGCCCACTCTATTCTCTGGCAGAGTCTAATCTCTAGGAGAAGTATATATTGGCTAAGCGAGACGAGATTATCAATGGGCTCGTGAAGTGAGGGGTGCTTGCTCCTTAGCGCCAGGCCATGTATGGAACCTAACACAGACTCTTGAGCACCATAACTCACACAAAACCAACCATAGACTACTTCTTCTAGGACCCATTCTGCCAACCAACTTCCCAAACACTCTAAGGCATAAGCCACCAAGACTCTAAAAGTTTATTCTTAGGATTTAACGCTTAGGGTCTGCTTGTCTTCTTCTTTTCTATTCTTATCTGCTTGTTTGATCTTGTAAGGACAATTTTGTCTTGCCTTGAATGGTCTTGACATATAGTCAAACCATGTCTTTTGTTGACCACACAAGGCAATGACCTCTTCTGCCTTCCCCTCTTAGACCTAGTCCTTTAATGGAGTTTCATTCAGAGACCAAACGAAATCCTACCTTACCTACCCTGACTCAGCCATCCACCATCCCTGAAGGGGACCAAAACTTTGCAAGGTTCCTTGACCTCAATGTCAAGGCCCTTCACCATCATCTCGTGCGAAACCAAATGCAAGACTCCTTAGGCAACCCAACTTATGGGATGCCGACCTCATTGACTGAAGCAACGACAATATCAACAACGTCTGCTGCCCAACCCGTGACCACTTTAGCCTTTGCCTCAACCATCAACCCAACCATGACCTATCTCCAAAGTGTGGCTTCTCTTTCTATCTCTGGGCCCACTTCCACCAGGGTTTCGACCCCCCATCAACCACAGACTATTCAACCAAACTCTACCCCTTTCCAAAACCTACTTATCTCCATCCTACCTTCTCTTGCCCCCATCGACACCATGGCGGCCACTTATCCTTCAACCAATGTCACCACCATTCAACCACCTATGGCAACATCAAGCCTAGTCATGCCTTCTACCTTCGCAATGCAACCACCCCTAACTTCAACTTCTATCCCAATGACTAGTCATCAGTATGTTGCACCTATACAAGTGAAATCAACTACGTCATATGCCTCTTCTAGCACCTTTCAAGCACCTTACAACCTAGGCGGCACCCCACCCACAAATTCATCAACTGATCTTATCAAGATGTTGATGGACAAAATGTCTAGTCTCGAGACTTCTATTTCTGGTTCAAGCAATGTCCTTTCTTATGACCAAATTTGCAATGAACCCATCCATCCATCCATCCCAATCCGACCATATCCCAACTAGTGGGATCTTCCTAAATTTACACGCTTCCAGAGTAAGGAAGACCCACAACAACATCTGCGAGCATTCAGACATGCTTGCTATCTTATAGCGCATGATGATGCCCTGTTATTATGCACCTTCCCCATGTCACTTTCTGGCCCTACCCTTGACTGGTATAGCTCTCTTACTAGACATTCTATCTTTTCTTTCACTCAACTCACCCAACTCTTCCGTGACCACTTTTCTATCAAAATCACCAACAAAGTCTCAATCACAGACCTTTACTCTATCAAGCAATTTGATGACGAATCCATAGTCGATTTTGTCGCCTGTTGGAGAGGCTTGATCAACCAATTCTCCTTCCCTTTGCCTCAACTCAAGCTCATCAAGCTCCTTTCTCGATCATGTGCTAGGCACATCTCATCCACCTTGTGGATTCAGACATTCTGCTCTTTCGACAAAGCTTTCACTATGGCCTGAAAGCTCAAACTCTGTGCCATTGAAGAAGAAGGTAAAATTGCGTAATACCAATGCAAGAACCAATGAACCTTCTTCTTCCAGACCTTCTTCTTCCCATTCCAAGTCCAAAGGAGTTGCCAACACTGTGGTCATCAGATCACCATCCTTGACAACAACTGACCAATCTCAACCCTCCACATCTCAAAGCATCACCAAACAATTCCAACAACGGTATATACAACGTTCCTACACTCTGCTTGGAGAATCATACGCTTCCATTTTGGATGACCCGAACATCCCACCCAATCAACACATCAACATCTTCCAACGACCCTTTCCTAATCATCCTCCCAATCACAATAATGTCCAAACCATGACCAATGAGCCCCAAGACCATAATATTCGCATAGTCAACATTGTCTCGCCTCTTGTCCCCGACCAACCTCTTTCACAGGTAAAAGAATCCTCTTCTCCTATTAGTCCTCCTTTGACCTCTCTTATATTAGAGGATGCCTTGACCATACCAACACCATTAGCCCCACCGTCTTCCTTCCTCTTACCAATGGAGGACCCTACCTTGCCTACTCCTCAACTGCAAGTAGAAGGCACCATCATCCCTGCCCTGTCCCCTCTTGAGGAGCCACCATCTCCAATTTCTTCTCCACCAAGAGAAGACCCTGTCTCTTTGCCCATTTTGACCGAGGAAGACCCAGTCATGGTTTCCTCTTGCCTTTTGCTTGAGATCCCTTCATCTCACTCATCTCCATCCACATCTAAACCCAAACCCACATAGACGTCCACCATGCCCAAAGAGACTAAATCTCTCGACACCTGGCCTATATCTAACTTTGTCTCACACAATAGTGGCCCTCAACCCAAACCAAAGAAGGCCACTAAGCCACACTGGAGAATATCTCCCCCACCTTCATCATTACCTTCAATCTTGGGCCCACACCCATCCACCCTAATAGGAGTGCTTCCTGCTCCCATACCTCACAAAGGCAAGTTGCCTCCATTACTCTCTCAACCCATCAGACATTTATTTCATCCAAATCATCCAATGCCCCTCATCACAAAAGTGTCATCAGCACATGTGGCTACAATACCAAACAAGAAGATGGTATGACCAACGCCTCCCATAAATCTCAAACCAAAGTCATCAACCCTTACTAAAACAAGACACGCAGACCCATTGACAAGTTCTTATACCTTGCTATTACGCCAACTATTGCAGTCTTCTCACCTCAGTCTCCCACCTCTTAAGCCATATCAACCTTTCAGACCAAAACCACCCTGGTTCAATGACACTACAATTTGTACATATCATCACACGCCTGGGCATGACACCGAACATTGTTGCGCCCTCAAGGATGTCATTCGCCCATGTTTGGAAAAAGGCACCCTTCTTCTTGACCACATTGTCAACAAACCTTCAACACCATCCCTTGCCTCCCAGACCTCCTCATCTTCCTCACCATCATCAACCCTCAGATCAAGACCATCTTGGTTTGACAACACTAAATTTTGCCATTATCATCACAAACTAGGACATGACACTGAGCGTTGTTGTGCTCTTAAAGCTGTCACTCATCAACACCGAAAGAAGGATCCCCTTTTCATCAAGGATCCTCTTGACCTCCTCTTTGACAAATCTTTGACATCATCACATGCCTCCCCAACATCATCACCTAAATCAGGATCTCCATGCCAGACTATGGTCCCTTTGCCCCCTTTGACCCCCTTATTTGACATCAACACAGTCAATCTGACCACCAAGCCTCAATCGACCTTGACCAATCTGTCAAACATTCTCCCTAGCCACTGGGGGAATTCAACGTTCATCCAAGCCTCGACCAACCTTTCAACCCAGTCTCAACCAAATATCAATCACTCTTTTAATCCTAAACCTCAACCAAGCCTCAATCAAGCATTGACCAGTCTTGACCAAACATTCAACTTGACCTCGACCAGACCATCGACAAATCATCAACCAATCAATTGACCAAACATCAACCAACCTTTTAATCATGACATCGACCAATCATCAACCAGTCATTGACCTTATCCTGACCCTAACCAAAACATCGACCAGTCTCGACCAATCAACGACCAAATATCATCAACTGACCATTGACCAAGCATCGACCAGCTTTCTCCATCATCTTCCCATCTAGCATCAATCAACATGTGACCAATTTAGAAAGAGACGAATGGGGCAAGTCTGCTCCTAATTGACTTGGACATTAACACACAAGCATGGACCAGGGACTTATCAAAACCTCAGCCCTTTTATGCCTTGCATCTTCAACCATTCTACTGTTAATCAAATACTCGATCACTTGATGTTTTACTTGAGCTCGTCCCTTGAGCAATCCCTTTCATTATCATTCCTATTCCTTCAACCCTTTTTCCAACACTCGTCAACCCCTTTTGGCAAGCATGAATGCTTTTTCTTAATAAAAGGGACCCTTAAACCTCTAGAGGCTCGTCCATGGCTAAATTTCAGTCAACAAATACATGTCAAAAATGGGATACCTAACATATCAAAGGTCATAAAACTCTAAATGTAGACTGCTCCCTCGAAGGACAGCTACATAATTGTTGTATTTACTAGACTGCTCCCTTGAAGGATAGCTAGGCCAAGACATATCAGACATATAAAGCAAAATATAGACCACTCCCTCGAAGGATGGCTATGACTAAACTATTGCTACAGACAGCACTCATTATGAAGCTTCCCGCATCGATCAGATTCACATATATGACCACCAAGAAAAGCAACATCCCTACATGGACTTTCGGCATCGATCAGTCCACCGTCAAAAAAAAAAAAATTGACTGACAAAACTATCAAGTCATGGACATGCCTATAGTCGTTCTCGGGTCACCTATAAAAGGGGCAAGGTTATTCCTGCCAAAAAGGGTTACCCCATCCTCTCATATCACATAATCCAACTTATCACCCCATATACTCAAGGGATTTTGAGCTCACTTAAACATCAAGTGATTCAATTACTTCTCTAGCACAACCACTGGTCCACGATGTAATGCATGAATGGGGCTTTTGTTCTAACAACCCCTACCTATGGTATTATTCCGGTCCTTGTTAATGAAAGATCAATTTGCCTTTCACTTTTTTTCACACTTTGGTCACATTCAACCAAACCTTTTATCAACCACAACCTTTTTCCAACCAAACCATTTTCAAACCAGACCAAACCAACATTATGACATCATGACACCATACATCATCATAGTCCATTTCACATAGTTTCTATGGACAACAATACACATGGAAACTATCGACCAAACACAATTTATGTTAAGCATAAACCAATACTTGCTGAAGCATAAATAGACCTCAATTCATTTTTAGCATACATCCATCATGAATATGGAAAATCACTAGGAATGAAAGACCCCTCAACTAATGTTGTAGAATACACCATCACATAATATGGAAAAGGCTGTGACATCATCTTATCCTCATCATTTTGACACATGACCAAACCAACCTATCGACCTCTTTGACCCCTCATCTGAACTACATTGGTCTGAGGCCCTAAGACCAGGGCTATATAGGCAGCACTCAAAAGACATGCCCCTCTATGAGGTTAGCCTAGGCACCCTCATTTGTTCATCTCTCTAATGGACAAATTTCCTTTGACCTTTTACCATGCCTTGACCTCGACCAAAACCAATCCTTTGACCTTTGACCAATCCTTTGACTTTTGACCGTGACTTGCCCTCGACCAAGACCAATCCATAACCTTTGACCATTCCTCCCTTTTAGGGAGAACTACATTGGCCTAAGGCCCTTCAACAGGGGCTATGTAGGCAGCACTTAGTCTTTTGGGGTTAGCTCAACCACATTCCTTCATTCGTCCATTCATTCAACCAGCTATCTATCTCAACCCACCTTAACCATTGACCATTAGAGATCATGCCTATCTCCTCTAACCTTGACCACTTCCGAGACGACTTTGCCTTGGTTGTTTTTGCATTTATGCTACCTCACAACTGGTTAGCAAAATTGTCTGCAAACCACATTTCGACTCTCACAAGTATAGGATCGCAAGCCGGTTGATCCCCACTACTTGTGACATTTTCGTGTTTCTAGGAGCACTTCTTGAGCTCAAGATACTTGGAACATGATGACCATTAGAGCTTCAGCTTAGATTGAATAAACCGATCAGCTACGACTAAATGTTGGGGCCCAGTTACCTTAATTTTTGCACTCCTCGACCCTCAACTTGTGACAATTTGACCTGACCATCTCGTGAAGTGGTATGCATACAATCATGACTATTACAGCATTCAACCTCAACATTTTCATCCACTTTCTATCAAATCAGCACCTGATTCTAGGTTCCCTTCCCTCGACTCCTGCTTTGAGGGGGAATACCTCATCCCATATTGGGGCAATCAACCTCCTCCTATTTTTGTCTTACAGTTCACTTGAACAACCAATAGAACAAAATCAACCTTATCCTATACCTGGGGCAACCAACTCCTATTTTTGTCTTGCAGTTCATCAAGAACAACCAACAAGACAAAAATGGGTGAATGTAGACACCAAAATCATTTCTACTCCCTTGGTCATTCTCCTTGTCCTCTCCCCCTTGGTCCCCTTCGTCCACTTTGACACTCCTAACCTCCACACACTTATTAATTTAAAATAATTAGCTATTTTAAATTAATAACTCTCCTTTTCTCTCTCTCCCTTGCCACCTCACACCTCTCCTAGGATGCCTACCCTTAGATGCCTCCCATCACCCTATGACCCGTTTATGACCCCCACTTCATTCCCTTCCACTATGCTCTCATCCATTTAAGCCCCTCTCGACCATTTCCCCATCACCTTTGACCCTAGTGGCTTGTAAGAATGGGTAGAGGGCTAAAATTAGCCTCTGTTCCCATTCTACAGCTACTGAGTCAATCATTATGTGATGGACATCGGTGGTTCTATCGGCATCGATAGGCTTCAAAACTGCATTCTGTCTCCAGAATGTGGATCTGCTCATCTAACCTCTAATCATCCGATCTTCCATCTTTGACAGTCTGACCTTTCAATCTTTAATTGACTAATCTTTCAACCAGACCTCTCACTCTCTCTCTCATAGAGCTTCTACACCAGCTACAGCAACAATAAGGACTATGCATCAGTCTTCTACATCAACAACAGGAACTCTGCATCAGTCACTCCACCTAGTTGGAGGTCTTCTGCAACAACAATAGGTCTCCTTCATTCCATTCTTTAGTAGGTATGAGGTAAGTACTTTCTTTATTTTCCATTTTAGTTTCTATTTAGAATTCATCAGTTATTCAACCTACTACCTAGACCCAACCTGCCCTTCTCAGAGAGGCTAAAAGGCCTCCTCTACCCCTCTGTCCCTTTTAGCATTATGTCCATTGTGCCACTCCCCTAGAACCCTACACAAAGCATTCAAACAAACTCTCGGGCCTCTGCATAGACTCCCAAACCCCTTCTTAGACTCATCCACAGACCTCAGACCCATCCAGATCTCATCCAAAGACCACTACGTTGACCGACGTTGACCACTACTCCAACCGACATCGACAGACTAACCGATGTCGACAGGCCTTGAAAACCAATGTCGGTAGACTAACCGACGTTGATGATTATGACTAGACCGACATCATCACTCAGGAATGCATTTGCTTTCATTTCTTTCATTCAGCTTTTATTATTTTTGTCTTTTATCATTCTACTTTTTATCAGACATTCTTTTATCAATCAGTGGGTTGTCATCCCTCAAGGAAGTCCTTGCACTTATGGGATCAAGATTTTGCTTGGCAACCCACCATCTATCCATCTAACACCTTCTCTATTTAAGTCTCTTTCTTCTACAGGTGTCATCCTCCACAACCAAAGAGGAGTCCCTACAATGTCTGAATCTGGTCCGCAAGACCTCATCCGGGTATCTTCTAACACTAGACCATCTCTTTAGTTTCTCATTTCCTTTTTTAATGTGAAAGTGAAAACTCATATAGAAACATTCTGGCACACTTGATGGGACCCTAGGGTCTTCCTTGGGTTCTTTTCTTTCTATTCATATAGGTGCATTAGGTCTCTCTTTTTCACCTCTTTCTTCTATCTCTTCCAAAAGACACCATTAGCAGGATTAAAAAGAACTCTTCTTTCTTTTCTTGCATCTTAGACTAGTCAAAAGTCATACTCTTCAACCTCTTCTCACTTGTCTACATACAAACTAACATTTCAACTTAGGCTTAAAACACACTGCATCTCATTTCTTCTTGACTGCATACTTAGTCAACATCTAGTAATTAAAACTGCATCATGAATTAATCGTAGACCACTTATGTTACACGACCAAATCACTTGCGCAAAATTAAACATCTAAACTCACCTGAGACAAGGCTTGACTAGGATTTCATCACCCAACAGATAACTTACCCATGCCGATAATCCCACTTGGATTTCACCACCAAGGGGAAAGCCCACTCTGTTCTCTGGCAGAGTCTAATCTCTAGGGGAAGTATATACTGGCTAAGCGAGACCAACTTATCACTGGGCTCGTGAAGTGAGGGGAGCTTGATCCCTAGCACGAGGCCATGTATGGAACCTAACACAGACTCTTGGGTGCCATAACTGACCTGAAACCAACCATAGACTACTTCTTCTAGGACCCATTCTACCATCCAACTTCCCAAACACTCTGAGGCATAAGCCACCAAGACTCTAAAAGTTTATTCTTAGGATTTAATGCTTAGGGTCTGCTTGTCTTCTTCTTTTCTATTCTTATCTGCTTGTTTGAGCTTGTAAGGATGTTTTTGTCTTGCCTTGAATGGTCTTGACACATAGTCAAACCATGACTTTTGTTGACCACACGAGGCAACGACCTCTTCCACCTTTGCCGCTTAGACCTAGTCCTTTAATGGAGTTTCGTTCAGAGACCGAACGGACTCCTACCTTACCTATCCTGACTCAACCATCCACCATCCCTAAAGGGGACCAAAAATTTGCAAGATTCCTTGACTTCAATGCCAAGGCCCTTCACCATTATCTCACGTGAAACTAAACGCGAGACTCCTTAGGCAACCCAACTTATGGGATGCCGACCTCCTTGACTGAAGCAACGACGATATCGACAATGTCTGCTACCTAACCCATGACCACTTCAGCCTTTGCCTCGATCATCAACTTGACCATGACCTATCTTCAAAGTGTGGCTTCTCCTTTTATCTCTGGGCCCACTTCCACCAGGGTTTTAGCCCCCCATCAACCATAGACTATTCAACCAAACTCTACCCCTTTCCAAAACCTACTTGTCTCCATCCCACCTTCTCTTGCCCCCATCGACACCATGGCAGCCACTTGTCCTTCAACCAATGTCACCACCATTCAACCACCTATGGCAACATCAAGCCTAATCATGCCTTCTACCTTTGCGACGCAACCACCCCTAACTTCAACTTCTATCCCAATGACTAGTCATTAGTATGTTACGCCTATACAAGTGCAACTGACTACGTCATATGCCTCTTCTAGCACCTTTCAAGCACCTTAAAACCTAGGGGGCAACCCACCCACAAATCCATCAGCTAATCTTATCAAGATGCTGATGGACAAAATGTCTAGTCTCGATACTTCTATTTCTGGTTCAAGCAATGTCCTTTCTTATGACCAAATTTGCAACGAACCCATCCATCCATCTGTCCTGATCTGAACATATCCCAACCATTGGGAGCTTCCTAGATTTACTTGCTTCTAGAGTAACGAAGACCCACAACAACATCTGTGAGCATTTAGACATGCTTGCTATCTTATAGTGCATGATAATGCGTTGTTATTACGCACCTTCCCCATGTCACTTTTTGGCCCTGCCCTTGACTTGTATAGCTCTCTTACTAGACATTCTATCTTTTCTTTCACTCAACTCACCCAACTCTTCCTCGACCACTTTTCTATCAGCCTCACCAATAAAGTCTCAATCATAGACCTCTACTCTATCAGGCAATTTGATGACGAATCCATAGTCGATTTTGTCGCCCGTTGGAGAGGCTTGATCAACTAACTCTCCTTCCCTTTGCTTCAACCCAAGCTCATCGAGCTCTTTTCTTGAGCATATGCCAGACACATCTCATCCACCTTGTAGATTTAGACATTCCACTCTTTAGATGAAGCTTTCACTATGGCCCAAAAGCTCAAACTCTATGCCATTGAAGAAGACAAGGTCAAATTGCGTAACACCAACGCAAGAGCCAATGAAACTTCTTCTTCCAAACCTTCTTCTTCCCATTCCAAGTCCAAAGGAGTGGCCAAAATTGTGGTCATCAGATCACCATCCTTGACAACAACTAACCAATCTCAACCCTCCACATCTCAAAGCATCACCAAATAATTCCAACAACGGTATATACAACGTTCCTACACTCTGCTTGGAGAATCATACGCTTTCATTTTGGATGACCCAAACACCCCACCCAATCAACACATCAACATCTTCAAATGACCTTTTCCTAATCATCCTCTCAATCACAACAATGGCCAAACTGTGACCAATGACCCCTAAGACCATAATATTCACACAGTCAACACTGTCTCTCCTCTTGTCCCCGACCAACCTCTTCCACAGGTAGAAGAATCCTCTTCTCTTGTTAGTCCTCCTTTGACCTCTTTTATATTGGAGGATGCCTCAACCATACTAGCACCATTAGCCCCACCTTCGTCCTTCCTTTTACCAATGGAGGACCCTACCTTGCCTACTCCTTAACTATAAGTAGAATGCACCATCATCCCTGCCCTCTCCCCTCTTGAGGAGCCACTGTCTCCAATTTCTTCTCCACTAAGAGAAGACCCTATCTCTTTGCCCATTTTGACCGAGGAAGACCTAGTCATGGTTTCCTCTTGCCTTTTTCTTGAGATCCCTTCATCTCACTCATCTCCATCCACATCTGAACCCAAACCAACACAGACATCCACCATGACCAAAGAGACTAAATCTCTCGACACCCAGCCTATATCTAACTTTGACTCACACAATAGTGGCCCTCAACCCAAACCAAAAAAGGCCACTAAGCCACACCGAAGAATATCTCCCCCACCTTCATCATTACCTTCAATCTTGGGCCCACACCCATCCACCCTAATAGGAGTGCTTCCTGTACCGTGAGGCAAGTTGCCTCCATTACTCTCTCAACCCATCAGATATTTATTTCGTCTAAATCATCCAATGCCCCTCATCACAAAAGTGTTGTCAGTGCGTTTGGCTACACTGCCAAACAAGAAGATGGTACAACCAATGCCTCTTACACTTCCCACAACTCTTAAACCAAAGTCATTAACCCCTACTGCAACAAGACACACAGACCCATTGGCAGGTTCTTATACCTTGCTATTACACCAACTGTTGTAGTCTTCTCGCCTCAGTCTCCTGCCTCTTAAACCATATCAACTTTTTGGACCAAAACCACCCTAGTTTGATGACACTATAATTTTTTCATATCATCGCACACCTAGGCATGACACCTAACATTGTTTTGTCCTCAAGGATGTCATTCACCAATGTTTGGGGAAAGATGCCCTTCTTCTTAACCACATTATCAACAAACCTTCAACACCGTCCCTTACCTCTTAGACTTCCTCATCTTCCTCACCTTCATCAACCCTCAGATCAAGACCATCTTGGTTTGACAACACAAAATTTTGCCATTATCATCACAAACCGGGACATGACACTGAGCGTTGTTGCACTCTTAAAGCTATCACTCGTCAACACCAGAAGAAGGATCCCCTTTTCATCAAGGATCCTCTTGACCTCCTCTTCGACAAATCTTTGACATCATTACATGCCTCCCCAACATCATCACCTAAATTAGGATCTCCATGCCAGACTATGGTCCCTTTATTGCCTTTGACCCCCTTATTCGACATCAACACAGTCAATCTGACCACCAAGCCTCAATCGACCTTGACCAATCTGTCAAACATTCTCCCTAACCACTGGGGGAATTCAACATTCATCCAAGCCTCGACCACCTTTCAACCCAGTCTCGACCAAATATCAATCACTCTTTTAATCTTAAACCTTGACCAAGCCTCAATCAAGTATCGACCAGTCTTGACCAAACATTCAACCTGACCTAGACCAGACCATCGACCAATCATCGACCAACCAATCGACCAAACATCAACCAACCTTTTAATCATGACATCGAATAATCATCAACCAATCATCAACCTTATCCTGACCCTAACCAAACATTCAACCAAACATCGACCAGTCTCAACCAATCAATGACCAAATATCATCAACCGACCATTGACCAAGCATCGACCAGCTTTCTCCATCATCTTCCCATCCAGCATCAATCAACACGTGACCAATTTAGAATGAGACAAATGGGGCAAGTCTACTCCTAATTGACTCAAACCTTAACACAAAAGCATGGACCAGGGACTTATCAGAACCTCAGCCCTTTTATGCCTTGCATCTTCGACCATTCTACTGTTAGTTGAGTACTCGATCACTTGACGTTTTACTTGAGCTCGTCCCTTGAGCAATCCTTGTCATTATCAAAAATGGGATACCTAACATATCAAAGGTCATAAAACTCTAAATGTAGACTGTTGCCTCAAAAGATAGCTACATAATTGCTATATTTACTAGACTACTCCCTTGAAGGACAGCTAGGCCAAGACATATCAGACATATAAAGCAAAATATAGACCACTCCCTCGAAGGATGGCTATGACTAAACTATTGCTACAGATAGCACTCTTTCTGAAGCTTCTCGCATCGATCAGCTTCACATATATGACCACCAAACAAAGCAACATCCCTACGTGGACTTCCCGCATTGATCAGTCCACCGTCCAAAAATAAAATAAAAATTGACTGACAAAAATATCAAGTCATGGACATGCCTATAGGCATTCTCAGGTCACCTATAAAAGGGGAAAGGTTATTCCTGCCAAAAAGGGTTACCCCATCCTGTCATATCACATAATCCAACTTATCACCCCATATACTCAAGGGATTTCAAGCTCACTTAAACATCAAGTGATTCAATTACTTCTCTAGCACAACCAATGGTCCACGACGTAATGCATGAACAGGGATTTTGTTCTAACAACCCCTACCTATGCTATTATTTTGGTCCTTGTCAATGAAAGAGCAATTTGCCTTTCACTTTTTTTCACACTTTGGTCACATTCAACTAAACCTTTTGTCAACCACAACCTTTTTCCAACCAAACCATTTTCAAACCAGACCAAACCAACATTATGACATCCTGACATCATACATCATCATAGTCCATTTCACATAGTTTCTATGGACAACAATACACATGGAAACTATCAACCAGACATAATTTATGTTAAGCATAAACCAATACTTGCTGAAGCATAAATAGACCTCAATTTATTTTTAGCATACATCCATTATGAATATGGAAAATTACTAGGAATGAAAGACCCCTCAACCAATGTTGCAGAATACACCATCACACAATATGGAAAAGGTTGTGACATCATCTTATCCTCATCATTTCGACACATGACCAAACCAACCTATCATCCTCTTTGACCCCTCATCTTAACTACATTGGTCTGAGGCCCTCAGACTGGGGCTATGTAGGCAGCACTCAGATGACACGCCCCTCTCTGAGGTTAGCTCGACCACCCTCATTTTTTTGTCTCTCTAATGGACAAACCTCCTTTGACCTTTTACCATGCCTTCAACTCAACCAAAACCATCCTTTGACCATGACTTGCCCTCGACCAAGACCAATCCATAACCTTTGACCATTCCTCCCTTTTAGGGAGAACTACATTGGCCTGAGGCCCTTCAATAGGGGCTATGTAGGTAGCACTCAGTCTTTTGGGGTTAGCTCAGCCACATTCCTTCATCTGTCCATTCATTCAACCAGCTATCTATCTCAACCCACCTTGACCATTGACCATTGGAGATCATGCCTATCTCCTCTGACCCTGACCACTTCCAAGATAAATTTGCCTTAGTTGTTTTTGCATTTATGCTAACTCATGACTGGTTAGAAAAATTGTATGCAGACCACATTTTGACTCTCACAAGTATAGGATCACAAGCTAGTTGATCCCCACTACTTATGACATTTTCATGTTTCTAAGAGCACTTCATGAGCTTGAGATACATGGAACACGATGACCATTGGAGCTTCAGCTTAGATTAAATAACCCGATCAGCGACAACTAAATGTTGGGGCTTGGTTACTTTAATTTTGGCATTCCTTGACCCTCGACCTGTGACAATTTGACCTGACCATCCTGTGAAGTGGTATGCATGCAATCACGACTATTGCAGTGTTTAAACTCACCATTTTCATCCACTCTCTGTCAAATTGACACCTAATTCTAGGTTCCCTTCCTTTGACTCCCACTTTGAGGGGGAATACCTCATCCCACATCGAGGTAATCAACCTCCCCCTATTTTTGTCTTACAGTTCACTTGAAGAACCAATAAGACAAAATCAACCTTATCCTATACCTGGGGCAACCAACTCCTATTTTTGTCTTGTAGTTTGTCTAGAATGACCAACAAGACATAAAGGGGCAAATGTAGACACCAAAATCGTGTCTACTCCCTTGGACATTCTCCTCGTCCTCTCCCCCTTGGTCTCCTTCATCCACTTGGACACTCCTAACCTCCACACACTTATTAATTTAAAATAATTAGCTATTTTAAATTAATAACTCTCCTTTTCTCTCTCTCCCTTGCCACCTCACACCTCTCCTAGGATGCCTCCCATCACCCTATGACCCATTTATGACCCCCACTTCATTCCCTTCCACTATCCTCTAATCCATTTAAGCCCCTCTCAACTATTTTCCCATGACCTTTAACCCTGGCAGCTTGTAAGAATGGGCAGAGGGCTAAAATTAGCCTCTATCCCCATTTTTTAGCTGTTGACGTTAGTCATTATGCGGCCGACATCGATGGTTTTGCCAGTGTCGGTAGGCTTCAAGACTACATTCTATCTCCAGAATGCAGATCTACTCATCCAACCTCTAATCATCTGATCTTCCATCTTCAACAGTCTGACATTTCAATATTTAATCAGCCAATCTTTCAACCATACCTCTCACTCTCTCACAGAGCTTTTGCACCAACTACAGCAACAGCATGGACTCTGTATTAGTCACTCCACCTAGTTGGAGGTCTTATGCAATAGAAACAGGTCTCCTTCATTCCATTCTCTAGCAGGTATGAGGTAAGTACTTTCTTTGTTTTCCATTTCAATTTCTATTTGGAATTCATCAGTTATTCAGCTTATTCCCTAGACCCAACTTGCCCTTCTCAGAGAGGCTAAAAGGCCTCCTCTACCCCTCTGTCCCTTTTAGCATTCTATCCATTGTGCCACTCCCCTATAACCCTACACAGAGCATTCAAATAGACTCTTAGGCCTCTGCATAGACTCCCAGACCCCTTCTTAGACTCATCCACAGACCTCATACCCATCCAAATCTTGTCTAAAGACCACTACCTTGATCGACGTCGACCACTACTCCGACCAACATCGGTAGGCCTTGACAACTGATGTCGACAGAATAACTGACGTCGATGATTATGACCAGACTGACATCATCACTCAGGTACACATTTGCTTTCATTTCTTTCATTCATCTTTTATTATTTTAGTCTTTTATCATTCTACTTTTTATTAGACATTCTTTTATCAATCAGTGGGTTGTCATCCCTTAAAGAAGTCCTTGCACTTCTGGGATCAAGCTTTTGCTTGGCAACCCACCATTTATCCATCTAACACCTTCTCTGTTTAAGTCTCTTTCTTTTGTAGGTGTCATCCTCCACAACCAAATAGGAGTCCCTACAATGTTTGAATCTGGTGTGCAAGACCTCATCTGGGTATCTTCTAACCCTAGACCATCTCTTTAGTTTCTCATTTCCTTTTTGAATGTGAAAGCAAAAAATCATATCGAAACACCCATGACTAATTGGAACAAGGTATTATGATTTTAATGCAAGTTAGGAACATCATAAATTCATTTCCATTCTTTTTTTACATTCTTGGTCTTCTTGAATCAACTAGAAAGGAGGAATAATCATTTGTAGTCCAAAAAAGACTCCTTTCATGCACCCTAGACACTTGGCTTCTAAAAAGGAATAATTTATCTATTAAAATATATGAGAGTGAGTTAATTACCTATTTAAAGATCCTACATGTTCTTAGAATCATCAATAACACCTTAAAATGATCTCACTTGAAGTTTTCCATCTTCTTCACTAGCTTGTCCAATATGCTAGATTTGATTGGTTGATTTGAATCACCTATTTTGGACACTTAAGATCTGTTTGAAGGCATAACAGTGATATGGTTATTTATATAAATGATAATATTTCCATCCATATGATTTTCATCTCTTGAAACCTCCTATAATGTGTAAAATTGACGAAATAGTGAGAAAAAGCCTATTTATGCCCCCATCCATATAAGTTCATATAGATAGTTGGTATTTGAGGGAACATAAGAGAGTAATATACAACTTAAAATATCTATTTTAGTCATATTTTTCCATTATATTTCATCTTAAACTCCATTTTCTCCATCAAGTCTTGACTAAGGGTTTAGTATGATTTTAGGCCTATTTTGAATCTTAAGGTTTGTTCATAAAAACAAGACGTTTAACCTAATTTTTTTTAATATAAAAACTCATTTTACAATACCCATGTTATATTCCCTTATCTCATTTGGTAACCATTCAAAACTTCCAAAAATATTTGACCTTTCAAAAATTATCTATTAATCTTGCTTCCTTATTTTCTTGCATATTTGAATTAATTTAAGGACCAAAAAATGGTTCTATTTATTTTTACTTACACTAAAATGGATTTTAAACCTAAATATTCATACCATAAATATTTTAAAATATGATTTAAGGTATATCTCATGTTGGAAGTTTGACTGACTCCTCATTTAGATACTAGATTTAACCATGCCCAATAGTCATAACTACACCTTAAAGCTCCAAATGACTTTTTATAACTTTCCATACCTTAAAGTATCCTTAACACATCCATTATGACCCATAAAACATGTTTCATAAATCTATAATTATCTCATGAGGTTGGAAAAGAAGTTGACCTCCCATTTGGTGTTAGGCCTAAAACCTACCTAATAAGCATGTCTGTAACTTTTGCATTCTAGATCACCCTATTGGGTTTCATCATTTAGTGCTTGATTTTAAATTTTTACCTAGATGTTATATAACCTCATATATCTCACTTATATTTTCAAATATATCTTTGTCTTACCCAAACACACCTCATTGTTTTTATTGATAATGTTTGCATGAGGGGAAGTACCCCTTATCTAAGACAAAATAGGGGGTGTTTCCTCTATTATCTCAAGAAAAAAGAACATTGGAGGGATTTAATATAGTGGTGAGGAACTCAAAAATAAAACTTTAGGTTTAGGTCATATAATTTGACCTCTCAAAACTTTGAATTCTAAGACTGGTTCCTTCACACGCAGAATGTGCAGGGTTTACTAGAGTAAATTGTGTATGTGTGTTCAAGGTCTTTGTACTTTTTTATTTGCATTATATGATGAATATAAATAGATAATAATGAGCATAATAAAATTATTTCAATGTAAACCTATCCCTTTAATCTCCTATGAACTCACACATTTGGATTTATAATTGTACCTATGCCAATCATAACCCAACTCTATGTTGTAAACAGGGCCTTATGGGGTCTGAGTAGGCTTACTTTATACAAACGAGAGCTTAAGAAGACCATAATTGTCCTAATGAAGATGATATAGTATTTTTTTCACCATGTAAATCTTATCTTAGCCTTTTTTAAATCAATTTAATGACAAGACTGAGTCTTTCCTTGCCTGCTGACTGAGACAACATACCTGTAGGTGTATATAGGAATTTTGGGGCCTATGTAGGTTTTATTCTCATAATATTTGTATGTAATGAGATCATAAAAATAAAATTTATGTGTTCACATGATATTTTACTAGGTTAAACATCCACCTGGCCTTCAACTTACACCTTTGGTCACACTTAAGCCTTCCAAAAGCTGACTGAGACAACCCCTATTTGACCCCTACTGTAGGTCACTTTTGATCTTATTTGGACCTTGGTCATGGTATTTAGAGGTCTTATGAATCCATTGAGATCACAAAGTTTTTTTTTACTATTACCTATTTTTATAAATAAAACACTACTTTGTGTATCAAGTTATAGGTTACTACATCATACCCTACTATAGGTGACTTTTGGCAACCTGTGTACGGACTGTAAATGTCCATGAGATGGTAAAAAATAATGTGTACTCATTTTTTAAATGGTATTGATGACATGGATGTTCATTTGAATCATATATATTATTTTAAACATGATTCTTATCCAAACCTTACAACATTGAGTGAATAAAAACTCTTTGGGATCAAGCCTGCCCTATAGACTTCATTGTTTGATTTCAGTGAGCTAATTGGCATATTGACAGTTCCCAAATACCATCTTCTAATGATCCTTTCCATCTAAAGTTTGGTAGGGTTATTATCATATGATGGGGATACAAGACCAAAAAACTTAGGTTTCTCAAAAGTCCTTTGAACCTTATCCTAAAGATTTGGAAAAATGTCCATGTTCTCTATTTCCTCAGTCTAGGGAACATGGTCTCAAACTTAGTCAATCTCCTTATGAAGTCATTCCCAACCTGACTTTCCAATGTAACACTATTAACATGTTTAATATAATTTATAAATTAGTTAAATATCTCAAGGAGGACTTCATTTCATGCTTCATCCTATTTAAATAAGTACTTCATGTTCTTGTAGTGATACCTATAGGCATGTGTTTCCATGGACAGATAGGGAGCTCAAATTTAGGAAATATGCATTGCATTTAGCTATCCAAAATAGTTTTAGGGCACCATAAATCATAAAAAAATAATTTCTTTTGATAATCAAGGTCCTGGCTCATTTCAAAATTCTCCTCAACATGAAAATTTTCATGAGGACACTTGAAGTTGCCCATTAATGGCTGACCGTGCAATTATGAGGATGTGGTGGATAACAGGCATTGTATTGACCACATGACCAAAATATATTCTATATAAAAAGCACAAAAAATATATTATGGTCTTAAAATATTTAATAAAGCTTCCATATCACATTTCAAAGTTTGAAAACTCCTATAGACACTGGGAAAGAAATGCAGGTAGACAGTGAGCAAATGTGTATTATAAATGCAATTCTTGGAGTGTTACTTTGGAGGAGTGAGATAAATAAGGATATAAAAATAATATTTGAAACATGATAAAACCAAACACATTTAACCTCCAATACCATAATCAGAATAATATAATCCTTGAAATGGTGAGGAACTACTTGTTGCACTCAATAAGACCAATCTATAAATCTGAGGTGTTTTACAAATAAAATCAACTTAAAACATGAAAACAATCATGGGATACATGAGGAAACATATTAAAAATTTTCTTAAACAAATATAAGAAAGTTAATTTTAATAAATCTCCCAAACAAGATCAAAAATTAAAGGGTGCATAGATTAATAGGCAAATTTGCATAGTCAAGCTCAAAATAATGGTTCATAAAGCAAAATTGATCATTATAAAACTTATTTATATGAAAATTAAGGTATATTAGTTTTAAAAAAACTCTCAAAATAATTGTACCTGAAACCCTTTGTGTTGACCATAGCAAGGACAAAACTACAAGTCACTTTTGCTTGCAAAGAAAGGTGAAAAGAGAGTAAAATGGTTTTGAGAAAGAAATGGAACATCAAGATTAAAAAAAACATGGTAATGAGATTTTAGAATCTTAAGATTCAAATTTAAACATTTTTAAAGTGCCACACTTCTTAAAGCATCCATGTAAGTGCCATTTTCTCCTTTTTTGCCAAGAAAATTACCTTCTCTCTGAACAACGTACCCTATTTTCAGTAGTGTTAGTTATATAAGACTTATATTTGAATCATATGGAGTCTTTAAAACATTATTATTATCCAAAACTTACAACATTGAGTTAATAAAAAATCTTTTATATCAAGCCCTGTAGATTTCATTGTTTAATTTTAGTGAGTTAATTGGTATATTGAGGGTTCCCAAATACCCTCTTCTACTAATCATTTCCCTATAAAATTTGGTAGGGTTATTATCATATAATGGGGATAAAATAATAAAACACTTATGTGTCTCAAAATTCCTTTCAACCTTGTCTAAAGATTTGTCAAAATGTCCAAGTTCTTTGTTTCCTCAGTTTAGGGAACATGGTCTCAAACTCAGTCAATCTCCTTATGAAGTCATTCCCGACTTGGTTTGCCAATGAAACACTCTTCATATTCTGACATAATTTATAAATCAATTAAATATCTCAAGGAGGACTTAATTTCATGCTTCATCCTCTCTAAACAAGTAATTCATGTTCTTGTAGTGATACCTATAGGCAGGTGTTTCCATGGACAGATAGTTAGCTCAAATTAAGGAAATATGCATTGATTTGGCTATCCAAAAGAGTTTTAATCCACCCTAAAGCATGAAAAAATAGGTTCACTTAAAAATAAAGGGCTTGGCTCATTTCAAACTTCTTCTCGACATGAGGACACCTAAATTTTACCATTAATGGTTGATCATACAATTATTAGGATGTGGTGGACAATATGCATTGTCTTGACCCCATGACCAAAATCTATACCCTATCAAAAGAACATAAAATATATTAAGGTATAAAAATATTTAGGAAATCTTCCATATCATATTTCAAAGTTTAAAAACCCCTGTAGACATCAAGAAAGATATGTAGGCAGAGAGTGAGCAAATGTGTATAATGAATGCAATTCTTGGAGTGTTTATTTGGAGGTGTGAGATAAATAAGGAGATCAAAATAAAATTTTAAATAAGATAAAAACAAACAAATTTAACCTCCAAGACCATAATCATAATAGTATAATCCTTCAAATGGTGAGGAACTACTTATTACACTAAAAAAGACTAGTCTACAATCTGAGGTATTTTACCAATCAAATAAAATTAAAACTTGAAAATAAGCATGGGATACATGAGGTGACATATTTAACACTATATTGAACTAATATAATCAAGTTAATTATATGTAATCTCCCAAAGAAGAGAAAAAATTGAAGGGTGCATAGATTGATAGGCAGATTTACACAGTCAACTTCAAATGAACGGTTCATAAAGTATAATTTATTATTATAAAAATTATTTATATGAAAATGAAGGTATATGAGAGTAAAAAAAAATCCAAAAATAATTCTACCTAAATCCCCTTGTGTTAACCATACCAAGTAAAAAACTACAAGTCACTTTTGCTTGCAAAGAAAGGAGAAAAGAGATAAAAATAGTTTTGAGAAATAAATGGCACTTCTAGATAAAAAAACTATGTTAATGAGCTTAAGGAATCTTAAGAGTCACATTTAAAACTTTTCCAAGTGCCACACTTCCCAAAGAGGCCATAGAAGTGCCATTGTCTCCTTTTTGCCAAGAAAATTACCTTCTCTCTGAAAAACCTACCATATTTCAGTAGTGTTAGTTATATAATACTTATATTTGAATCATATGAAGTCTCTAAAATAATATTATAATCCAAACCATACAACATTGAGTGAATAAAAACTCTTTTGGATCAAGCTCTATAGATTTCATTATTTGATTTCAGTGAGCTAATTGGCATATTGAGGGTTCCCAAATACCATCTTCTATTGATCATTTCCCTCTAAAATTTGGTAGTATTCATGTCATATGATGAAGATAAAATACAAAAACACTTAGGTTTCTCAAAATTCCTTTCAACCTTGTCCTAAAGATTTGGCAAAATGTCAAAGTTCTCTATATCCTATATTTAGGGAATATGGTCTCAAACTCAGTCAATCTCCTTATGAAGTCATTCCCAAATTTATTTGTCAATGTAACACTCTTATCATGTTGACCATAATTTCTACATCACTTCAAGATCTCAAGGAGGACTTCATTTCATGTTTCATCCTTTCTAAATAAGTACTTCATGTTCTTGTAGTGATACCTATAGGCAGGTATTTCCATGGAAAGATAGTGAGCTCAAATTTAGGAAATATACACTACATTTGGCTATCAAAAAGAGTTTTAGGCCACCCTAAAGCATGAAAAATATCTTCCTTTCACAATCAAGGGCCTAACTCATTTCAAACTTCTTCTCAACATGAAAATTTCCATGAGGACACCTAAAGTTACCCATTAATGACTAACCATGCAATTATGAGGATGTGGTGGATAACAGGTATTGTCTTAAGCCCATGACCAAAATATATGCTCTCTCTCTCTCTCTCTATATATATATATATATATATATATATATATATATATATATATATATATATATATATATATATTATGGTCTAAAAATATTGAGGAAATCATCCATATCACATTTCAAAGTTTGAAACCTCTTGTAGACATCCAGAAACTTATGCAGGTAGATAGTAAGCAAATGTGTATTATGAATGCAATTCATGGAGTGTTTCTTTGGAGGAGTGATATAAAAAATGAGATAAAAATAAAATTTTAAACATGATAAAACCAAACACATTCAACCTCCAAGACCATAATCGAAATACTATAAGCCTTCGAATGGTGAGGAACTACTTATTGTACTAAAAAATACTAGTCTACAAATCTTAGGTGTTTTATCAATCAAATAAAATTAAAACTTGAAAATAATCATATAAGACATGAGGATACATATTATATATTTTTTGGAAGTAATATCAACAAGTGAATTATATGAAATCTCCTAAACAAGATCAAAACTTGAAGGGTAAATAGATTGATAGGCACATTTGCCTAGTTAACTTCAAATGAATGGTTCATAAATAAAAATTGATCATTTTTTAACATATTTATATTAAAATTAAGGTATTTAAGTTTAAAATAAACTCCCAAAATAATTCTACTTGAAACCCCTTGTGCTGACCATACCAAGTACAAAACTGCAAGTCACTTTTGCTTGCAAAGAAAGGTGGAAAGAGAGAGAAATGGTTTTGAGAATTAAATGGAAATTATAGATAAAAAAACATGTTAGTTATCTTGGGAAATCCTGATAGTCACATTTAAACCTTTTACAAGTGCCACACTTCCCAAGGCAACTGTAGAAGTGACATTTTCTCTTTTTTTCCCAAGAAAATTGCCTTCTCTTTGATCAACCTACCATATTTTCAGTAGTGTCACTTATATAAGACTTATAATGACACATGGTATATTAAATAATGTTTTAATACTTGCACATTTCCTAATAAACCTGTACAATGCATTAAATGAACCTTTTTGACCCCTCAAATGACCCAAAAATGATATAAGGGCATTAAAACTAATTGACCAGAGCTAATATAACATTATCTAACATCAAGTAACCTATGAAACACCTTATGAAAATATATTATGCCCCTTTATAGACCTAAAAATATATTTTTTTAGTAAGGGTGCCCTAATTTAACCTAAAAGTCAAATTTGGTCAACATTTATCTCTAATGATTTTTACCAATGCCAATAATTACTCACTTTTGATTTATGTTATGGGGGCTTTAGACTAGGAGCGTAGGTGATAATTTTGCTTTACATTATAATTTTCATGGTTATTCAAAGTGAATACATGTATAAATTAAGGTGTTCTCACCAGCTAAACATAGAATGATGTAAGGACTATAACACATAGGATTGATCCTCTAATGTAGATATTTAAAAAAATCATTCTAAAGGTGCAATAAGACTTTTTCACCAACCTAGAATGCATGAGATGTGTGATGCATGTAATGACACTCCTTATATCTTTTTTGGGTGTTAGAAAGTATCTATTGAACATATCGATGAATATATTATATATGGTGTAATAAATTATCAACTTTTTCCATTTCCTAATTTAAGTGCATAACTAGGTGATATCTAGTGCACGATAAGAAATGTCTAAACGTGTCATAGGATAAAATCCAATACATGTATGGAATAAATTTTACCCCATAATGCTATAAATAAATCTATTATAGGCATGTTTAATGTATAAATTATTATCATTCCATGTGTAAGCATGTATCTAACTATACATTCATAGATGATGAAAAAGTTTTCAATTGAAAACTTCTATTTGTCCATCTATTTGTGGATAAAGTATTGTTGGTTGATCCATCTGTGTACCCGTAAATTTCCATAATTATTGCCAAAAGTGAGTCACAAATCATATATATGGATCATAGATAATGGCTAATGGGAGTCTAAAGTGAATCCAAACATGGTTAAAGAAGGCTTGCATAGTGCCAACTGCATCAATGTCTTTCTTTCAAACTACCATGATAGCCACATTCAAAAAATTATCCACTATGACAAACATAGTATCGTGTTGGAGTATCATGGTAGGAAACCCAATCATGAAATCCATGGTGATAGATTCTCATGGTCTAGATAGAACTGGTAGATGTCTATAAAATCATAGATCCATGTTTATGGGTTTGGTGATGAAACATGGAATGAAATACATGATGTGGCATTCCACATATGTCTATATGTGTGGATATAATATTTATCACATGTAAGTATCCTAATATATTAGCATAATGTGCCTCTTAAATGATTCTTTAGTGAGGTGTGTCACTAGAAACACAAAGATGCTCAAGCTTGTAGAAAATTTGGTCACAAAATAAAAACTCTTGAACATTTTTACCTTATATGAGGCTAGCGTAAGTATCTACATAGTATTGATCATATCATTAGAGGGATACATGGTCTAGGAAGTTGTGCCCGTACATATCCATCAATATGATGAGCAAATGAATTGATAGCTAACTAAGGAAATCTAATGCCTTTTTGTCATTCCCTTTCTTGTGTTTGATCTTGATATGGAATTGTTACAAGTAAGTCATCCATTTATTGATGCAAATGTTCTCTTCTTTCTTTTGTGTCTATAATAACTAAAGTGGCTTATGATTGGAATGAATAATTATATCCTACCCTAAGATGTAGTAACACCATTATTGTAATTATTTCAAAATAACGTATAATTCTTTATTTTAGGTGGATTACGTTTGTGTCTTGTCATTTAAACTCTCTGAATGGTATGTGAATGGATTTACATCCCTCATGAGTAATAAACAAAGTACATAGTCAGATCCATTAGTGTGAAATTATAAGGAGTGTGCAATGTCAAGCATTACAAGTTTAATAACTTTGCATAGATGTTGCTTGAGTGCCTTCATAATGTGTGGTTGTGAATCAGTCCTTTCAAAGCTTTGATTTTGCATGTGTTATTTGTTTGACAAACTAAGATATGTGCAAAAACCCAAGGATGAAATTTCCTTAGAAGTTTTTGAGCTCAATAAAACTCTAAAAGTTTGAGAAATTACACAGATTATGCCAATCCTAGATTATTTTGATGGTTTTTGGGTCTAAATGGATTCTTGCATGGTCAATGATGTAGCCTAGGAACTATATTTATTTAACACAAAATATATATTGTTGGACTAGAATACGGTATGGTAAAATCACAATGTATAATAGGGCACACATGCGAAATATATTATTTTGTATTTTATAATTGGGTAATATAAGAATGCGAAGAGTCTTTCCTTTTGTATATCAAAATGTTGGAATGTGAAGAGATAGCGGGTTGTAAAATGCTATGGATAGTGCTTTGATGTAATAGAATATGGCTATGATGTTTTGATAGAGATCAATATATTTTTGTTGATATGGTCTTTCCTAATCTTATTTTTCTTATAGTTAGTGTGCAATAAGTGCTATATTTTAATTTAATTTGTTTATCATATATTATGTCAATTATGTTCCTCCTTTTGTTACAATTGTGTCCTTTTTATGATGTGTGTCCACCTTTGGATGTAAATTATCGATTGTAAATATATAATATCATTTATATCTTCTATTTAATCTCCATTGCACAAAATTTCACTATAATTAACATGTTATAGAATATTTCTAGGAACCTCTACTAACAATGGTGTGGTGAGAGTGGAACCATTTGGATGAAATATGTTGAGATGGATTCCAGGACATAAGGATATATAGAGGAGGTTAGTTGAGAGAATATAGAATTTCATGGAAGAAAAAGAAAGGAAATTTAGAATAAATTCAAAGGAGATTATCTAAGAGCACATCTATGATGAAATATATGAAATATTCTAGTGTGATTTTCCTAGATTGTTAGCCATATGGCTAGCTAGTTTGGAATACTATTTTATTAGTCCAAGGAGGAAAGATCTTATAGTTTGTATAGATTAAAAATTAGATATATTGTGCAACCTAGATATAGATTAGTCCTGAGTAGTAGATTATTAGACAAGGAATACAATTGATGAGTATATTATCTAGTTTACAGTGCAAGGATACATAGCTTTTGAGATTCCACAATGTTATTTCATTCAAGGAATCAAGGCTAAATTTTTGTAATGACTACCTATATTGATAAAAAATTTAGTTATGGAAAAGGCCATGGTTCCTACTCTAGCCAACATGGAGTTATTGCTTTAGGCACCATGGTGGTGCATGTGGGATAAAGTGAATGAGAAGGAGTTGTGTAAAATAAACTTGAACCAAATACCAAAAATTGGAAGTTTGACAGACTCAGAGTGATGAGAAAATTATGGGACTAGGAAAGAAACTATGGCAATCGAGAAGGTGGAATAAAGTAAAAAACCTAGAAGTAATTGTGGATAGGATTAGAAGTATGGAAGAAGGTGATAGACTAGAAATATGTAGGAATAATATGTTAGAGATGAGTAGATTGTTGGAAGAAAAGGGTGTACAAAGTATAGAGAAAGGCCATATGAAGATTAAGATGTAGATAAAAATGATATAGATATGGAGATAGAAAAACACAAGGAAGAACATAGGCTAGCAGTAAAATAGCTAGAAGGTAGAGATAGATCGTAGTTAATGACATGTTCAAGTTCAAGTTCAAGTTAATGACATATTTCTATCTAGACTTGGGGAATAAAATTCATTGTAATAATTTATATTCAAATCCATAAATATGATAGGTTCAAGTTCAAAATTAAAATAATTTAAAAATATATGTCATTCACTTCAAGAGTACACATCCCGCATACCAATTTATTATTTGACAAAAGAAGTGTAGGCAAAGAGGTAGATATGGACTGGTTTAATTCCTTTATTGAAATTTTTGGAAAGTCAAGTGAAAAAATAAAGTAGACAATAGATATAATAAAAATAGAATAAGTGGAGTTCCTTTTTAAGAACCTGAAAAGTTAAGTGTGCGATATGCACAATTAATAGTCTGTAGCCCATAGTGCACCATCACATAATGTCGTAGTCACCACTATATAGTTACTTTCCATCATAGTTTCTACCATTCAACAACCTATCATAATAAATATAATTATATCCCCTACGTTGTTGACTACAATTGTGTTTAATTCTTTAATGCCCTATGATGGGTCTACAGACCTAAAGTAATATTTATTAACTTTCGACATGAAATGGATTGTTAAAGGAATAAAAATAGATGATGTTAAGAAATTCAAACTCATAGGGTTTTATCAAGATGATCCATACAACTTATTTTAAAGAGGGATGTAAATACCCTCGACTTTGTGGAAGGTAAAATTCTACTAATTTTAGAATATAAATTAAAAAGATGCACAATCCAAACCATTTAGGATTTAAAGTAGATTTGGCAAAGATCAGGAGAATCAAATATAGAATATGATCAGAGATTTTGTGATGTCATGAATAAAATTGAATTCATTCTATAGGACAAAGATAAGGCTACTTATTTTGTAGAAGGATTGTGACTAAGAGTTAGATTTTCTATTGTGTAGACTTAGTATCTGACTAAAGATGAGGCTCTATCTATTACCTTAATATTAAGAAAATAGAAGATTATGGGGATAGCCCCATACATGGTACTAAAGTTGAGGAAAATATAGATACATTTATGATAATAATCGATGATATACATGAAAAATATATGCCTAAACTAGGGCTATAGTGACCATAGTGTGGATGAGAAGGATATCATAGAAATAATTATCCTAAGCTTAACCATGATTTCTATGAGATATGCAGGGTAGTAAGGCATGCAACTTCTAAATGCAATCTATTATAGAACTATATACAAAAATTGCATTATTTATTTAGTAATTTTTATAAATCCATGAACTATGATGAAAGGAATTTCCAAGCATTACATAATTTAAAGGAATATATTACTAAAAATGTCTTCATAGTTGTATCATAATAAGTACCAATTATGAAGTAGGTGATTCTAGGAGTAGAGGTGGAGATGATCAGTGTGACTCAAGATAGTTTGGGATGGATGCCTTCATTGCATAAATATTAGATGCCTTCATCACCATAGTTTCAACCAAAGGGTATGGTAAGCTAGATTAATACATCATCTCCATCATATCAATATTATTATCAATATGCATAACTATATACCAATAGAAAAATTTAGTATCAATAATCAAATTGTTCTCCAATTTCCCCTCAGCACCAATATGGGGGTATAACACATAACCAAGACAACAAGGAGCATATTCTAGATAAAAATAATAAGGTTGGGTATACCAGTAAAATACATGAGGTATAGAGTGCAATATAGGGGAAAAAATCATTGAGGATATTAAGGCAATCATCACAATGACAATTGACAATCCTGACCATGTATGTAATGTTATATATGTGGTACATACAACCATTATGTGAATAATTACCCAAATAATAATCATAGACAAATATACTACATATACTATAGAATTGAAGGCCATCATCAAATTGAAGATTGCTTAATATTGGACAAAGAAAGAAAGGAGAAGCTAGTGAACATCATAAATATGATCAGTATAGATTGAAAGGGAAATTTATTTATGCAAGTAGTCACCTAAAAATAAAGATCCAAACAAGGTTATCACATTTGAAATGTCCTAGGATGAAGGCACTAAAAAATTTCATCACGATAAATATCTTATTCTTATTATAGAAAATAATTTGATGTATCAAGCTGCATAGGTTTTACAAGAGATCTAACACCAACAAGCTTTTTAGGGTGATAACACAACCATTGATGCCCAAATGTATGGATACATTATCAGGATCATGAGAAAATAAGGTGTTATGAGTGATTTGATAGCCCTGATGAAATAAATCAATACATTGCATAATGAGGATATCTCCTAGAACATCACTAATCTCTTACACAATCTTATAGAGTGATCATGATGAGGTCAACAACATATTGATAAGGTAGTCTAGTATGTTTAAAATAAGAAACCTTGGGATCTTAATTCTTGAATGGATACCGATTTGGCCAAATATGAGATTATAAATGTAGTATTTTATTTTGGTAACACAGTCAATATGATTCCATGATCAACTTGGGAGGCCATTTGTCAATTGACCTTAAGCTATAGTCCAGTTAATCTAATCCTAAAGGATTATGGTTGGGTCAATCTTATTATAAGGTTAGAGGATATTTAAATTAAAATGCTTGAACTTGACCTATGATGAGAATTTGAAGTCATCGACATGAAGATAGAAGAGACTCATTATCCTACCTTAATCAACAAGAAATGGGCTTACAATGGAAAAATGACCATCAGTGTTGTGCATAACTAGCTCTAAGCACATCAAGGGGATTAAATAGTGGTCATACCCTTGAATATGTCTAAGGAAAAATCATAAATTATCCTAAAGGATCAAGAGTTACCTTATGCCTATGGAGATAATAGTTGGTTTAAAATTAACATAGATGAAAGGAAAAATGCTTTACAACCTATAGATTATCAACCTAGGAAACCACACAATAAGAAAAAAGAAGATTGACCATTATATAAACATTTTATAACAAAGTCTCTATCTATGCATGTTCATATAAAATATTGTGTTTCTTCACTAGTGTGCACTTTGATGAAGTCTAAATTCAAATTATTATATAATATAATTGCCATAATGATGGATTAAATAGAGCCTACTCATGAGGGTATTCTACCAATGGAACCAACAACATCCATAAGTGGTGATTCAAACACTCACATGTTAAACTAGGCTTGCAGAGATCATGAGTTATGACCTCTTTTCATGGTACTTGATGTATAATGCTTAATACCTCAATAATTTATGATAGAAGATATTAATCAATTTTATTGATTCTCAAACACCATGTACTAGAGGTGGAACAAAAGATTAGTACACCTAGTTATGAATTGAAAGGAACTATTGTGACTTGGTGGGAAGTCCACAAAAACCCATAAACTCATTGGGAGGAGGAATGAAAATTATTATGTGCAAGGTTACAGCTACCAGATAATGTCAAATTAGAATGGCCTTTCTTTAAAGAAGATCAATGATCAAATATTCACATTCATTAGTGTGTGGATGTATGGACATCACATTAACTAGATCTAACATATTGGGTGGACATATTTAGCCACACCTTAACACCTTTACCAAGGGCTTAGTATATACACCAAGAGTGCAAAGGAGAAGACAAGAATTGGGTGCAAGTTTAACAAGATTTCATTTAGAATTTTATGTTTGAAGATGATAATCCATTGGTGCATAATTACTTTAAAAATATCAAAATATTTATTTATCATGGACAAGCATAAGATTTAACAAATACAGGTGAATCATCATCACAATAGGAAGCTGCACAAGTCTTGAATTTGTCACGACACAACTATAAAGCTAGACAATAAGAATAGTCTCTTGTCAAGCCATGTAATAAAATAGGATACAATCTGATAGAGTCTAGTCATAGTGACATATATATATATATATATATATATATATATATATATATATATATATATATATATATATATATATATATATATATATAGAATGTTACTTTGAGCTAGAATGGGAAAATAAATCAAACCCAGTTCAAAGTGTAGATCAATTAGAGGAAAAAATAATACATCACAAAAACATTCTATAGTGAGAAAGTAAGTACATTCTAAAAGATGATCTACCTAATGTATCAAGTAAGATATATCAAGAGCACTTACAAAATATTGAAGGGAACATTAGAACATATTGCTTCCTAAGATTGCAATAGTGGGAGACTATTGTAGACAAGAGTAAATTTTATAGGTCTTACAACTACTACGGGACTCCCAAGATGTGTTCCAAACCAAATTATTAGAGGTAAAAGGAATAGATCTATCTTTAGGAAAAATGAACATAAAATTGAAAGAGTGCACTCAACCCATTAAGAAGAAACCATGTAGATTAAATCCTAACATGAAAATAAATCTAAAAACTATGTTAGATCGAATTCAAGAAGCTAGAATCATATATGTACTAGAAAAAGTAGATTAGGTAAGTCCCATAGTATTGCATCCAAATAAAACTAGAGAGATTAGGGTTTGTGGGAATTACCACACACTCGCTGATGCATACTTAAATGATCCTTTTCGAATACCATTCATGAATGAAGTCCTTGAATTAGTTTTAGGATGGGAAGTGTATTCTTTTACAACTAGATTTAGTGGGTACCAGGAGATTCCAATTATAGTAGAAGATTAAGCCAAAATAAGTTTATAATTGAATGGGGGTCATTCATATATAGGGTAATGCCTATTTTATTAAACAATGCACCGATAGTCTTTTGTAGATATGTAGTAAATGTATTAAAATATTTCATTCATGATTTTATATAAGTGTATTTAGATGATTGGGATATTTTCTCTCTATTTAAATAAATTTTTATAAAGCTATGAATCATGTTACAATGGTGTTGATAATTACACATTGCTCTAAATTTAAAGAAACAATTGTTTTTCACACATTTTGGTGTTCTTCTAGGCCATGTTGTATGCACAAATGACATTTTGGTTGTCCTATATAAGATTGATGTCATCATAATGATGCCACCTCCTACTAAATATTTAGAAGTGTGTACATTTCTTGGTCGTATGTGATATTAGAAGAAGTATATCAGAGGGTACACATCTATATCTGTGACCATAGAGAAACTAATACATAAAGATACAAAATTAAAATTGACAGTTGAATGCCAAGAAACATTCATTAAGATAAAACAAAGGATCCTAATAACACCAATATTAATCTTTCCTGACTGGAATAATCCATTCCACGTCCATGTAGATGATTTTGTTATTATAGTAGGAGTTGTCTTAACACAACCAAGTGAAGGTGGGTTAGATCATCCTATACATTTTTACAATGGGAAGTTATCAATTATAGAAAATAAATATACAACCACATAAATATTAATATGACCCATAGTTTTTTTGCTAAAAATGTTTTGCCATTACTTGTTGGATATATCATTTGAGATCTCTACAAATTACTAGGCATTATGATACCTATTTATTAAGCCAATGTTGGGAGGGTGCATATCCAAGTGGCTTATGCTATTTTAGGAATTTTAAATCAAAATTAATTTCAAGCTAGTAATATAAAATTTTGGGCCATATCACCTTAGCATACTTCACAATGGGCAAGAGCTTGAAAAACTTGAAGATGAATCATCACATGTGCGTTTATTCTAAACTATTATAATTCCCAATAATATGGAAGATATTACAATTTTTTTTAATGATGGAACTTTTCTTTCACACTATATAGAGTGGGATATAAATTAAATGCTCACCTAATTTATACCTCATAGCCTTATTAATGGGTGTTTTTTTTAAAACTTGGTAGAGATTATGTACTACATAGAGTAGCTCTAGAGTGAAAACAACCACAACTTCTCCAAGAGGCTCATAAAGGAATTACATGAGACTCATTAAGGAATTATAAGAGGTCATTTCATATGTGAATCTACTACAAGGAAAATCTTATAAAGTGGTCTTTTTTATCCCACATTATTTCAAGATGCACATAAAGTAGCCAAGCATTGTGATGTTTACTAAAGAATGGGCAAGCCAAACCTATGTGATGAAATTACTTTGGTTTCAATGCTCATAGAATAATCCCTTGAAAAAGTGGGGAATTGAATTTATTAGACCCATATATCCTCTGAGAAAATGAATCTAGGCATGGTACATTATTATTTTGATAACTTATTTCTCTAAATAGGAGGAATTTGTTGCCACTCTAAGCTATGGTGTGAAAGATGCTACCAAATTTTTATATGAAAACATCATTACGAGATCAGATGTATTATTAAGTTGATTAGTGATAGAAGCACACATATCATAAATAATACTATCAAGAATATCACTAAAGAGTTTAGGATATCACCCCATAAAAGCATAAATTATCACTTACAAGAAAATAAATGGGCTAAAGCATCCAATAAAGTATTGGGGAAAATGCTAACAAATATTTGTATTGTACAAAGGGATAATTAAAAATATCACATTCTCAAGGTTTTTTGGGCCTATAAAACACATTAAAAAAGAACTATAGGGCTCACTCATTTTCAATTAGTATATAGCCTTGAGGCATTAATGCCTATGGAGTATGTTGTTCCTAGTCTACGCATTATGATGGTTATGATATTAGTGGATCAAGATTCAATGAAATAATAGTTGATATAATTAAAAAATGAGGAATAAATTTGACAAAGGGAACAATGGATACAATAGATTAATAAATAGAGTTAGAAAGCATGGTGCGATTAAAACTTATGATCTAAGGACTTTTACCCAGAACAAACAATATTGCTTTATGATAGAAGATTTAATTCATTCTTAGGAAACCTCTACATTAGATGGAAAGGACCCTATATTTTCATCAAGTGTCATAATAGGGTACCATAGTGTTAAAATACTTTCATGGAATACTACTACTAGGATGTATAAATGGTTATATGATTAACCCTTACTGCCTTTAATCTCTATCATTTAGATAAAAAATATGGTGGGTGATGAGTAACACCATGTACTTAGGATTTTATTTAATATTGTTTATTTATTTTTTATTTTTTTAGCTTAGAATATTTGTATAGTGTGTTCATTACAACATAATACATCATAGAAACCATGAAGTTATTAAAATCATAAGGTGCAATCACATTCTAGAGATAGCTCATAGTAGATAGCCAAAAATACATCAAGGATATTAATTAAATCTAGAAAGGAAATGACAAGATAGGTATGGAAAAAGGAATGCCAATAGTCATGTATGACTACTAATGACATGGTGTTTCAAAATATTACATATTTTCTAAGGTATATTGATTAGTAAATAGATAGTTAGAGTCACAAAATAAATTAGATAGATGAAAGGACATCTAGACACATCGATTAACTACCAAAATGGTAAATCAAAGATTCTAAGTACAAAATGTCATTATCAGTGCACCTTATAACAAGTGATATTAATTGGAAAATTAGCATTCATACGTAGATAATTAGAGAATTTAAAGTAGTCAGAGAGACAAAATTGGATGCCAATAATATAAGAGCAGGTTATGGAGAATACCAAAACATTATCTAACAACATAATCTTATGATCTAATTTCAGAATGCCTCCATACAAATGGATTTTGAACTAGAGCCAGATTAAATAGAGTAATCATTCATTTCAGATCACTAATATAGCTATGACAAGAGGCCAATTATTGATCCTACTCATAGATGCATAGAAAGAGGAGATGTGGAGTGGGTTTGGTCTTCACCAAGCCAAGTATAATGACCTAGATCTATTTTATTTCATTTAAATAGTAGAAGCTAATCCTTTTGTTTAAGATCCAAAGGAAGCCACACAATCAGGAGCCCTCACACTTCAACATCCACTTTAAGGTTTAAACATAGAAAGGTTGATTAAAATGCCTACATTTTGGAAATTAAATGAGTTTATGATGTCTTTATTAAGTCACCTTAATCAAAGATCTATCTATTTGTCCCAAGTTATTACAATTTGGATCACTGCACAAATAATGGCACGAGCCACAAGCCTTCAAAATCATGGTAGATCCCTCCTTCAATAAAATTATATGTCACCACCATTCCATTTAGATGTGTAAGAAAAATATACCATTTGAGAAGGCTAAGGAACACTAATTTATTGGATTTAACATGTTTTAGAGTGAATTCTAGTAGAATGTATCACAAAAATGTTTTGGTAAACTACCCAATAGGCCAAGAAAGTGATGAAAGGGGTAATTGATATTATGTATTATACATTACAAATGTGGGATGAATTTAATTGGCTTATGTTTTTGGTTTTAGATATAATCATATGCATCGATAAGGTACTTTTAGATAACACGTAAATATTTTAGTACCAGTTTTTGGTTTTATTATTATGCTTCACATAATGGAAATCTCCAGATGGACCAGTCAATATGACTATAGATTTTTGTCCTGCTATGGCCCTTGTAAACATTAAATGGATGAAAATAGGGTAATACTATGATAAATTAGGTTTTATTAATATGTGGTTGCTACAATCCTTAGATTTGATCAAAATACACCCAATAATCCCAAAAGATGTCATGTAATATTTTAGACAACATGCTTTTGTTAACAAGCTACATAATGGCATTTAAATCAAAGTCCATAAGTTGGCCACAACAAATGTGACTTTCATACCATTATTTATTTTTATGATATAAGCATAGGATGAAGTATATAGGCAAAAATATGTAGTTTTGTGGTTGTTTCCACCTTTTCAATCTATTCTTCCACAAGCACATAGTAGCCACATGCCCCTATGAAATTTCCATAATATTTACCATCATAGGATAAAGGAAAAAGTAAGGCATGTGTGTGGCTAGCCTATCCACAACCACCAAAGAAAATGATGCAAAAAATAAAGTCTTAGATGGATAACCATATCATTACGAAGATAGTTGGTGAGTGTGATCTACCAGAGATAGGATTCGATAAACATGAAGTTCTCAAATATATGTTGGAAGATATTAGGAAAGATATTTATGGAAAATAGGTGGAAAAATAATTATTATTTTGAAAAGTAGTATGCACTTGTTAAGTTAAAAATAAGGTATAAAAGGAACTCTTGGTTGATTATTTTTTCAATAGTCATTTGGTCATCCAATTCTACCTTAGTTTTATCTACAATTACAAACTCATGTTTTGCAGTATCCAAGGATTGATTGAGATGTTATCTCTAATTTAGCATATCTTGGGCTATCTTTTTGGCCTCTTGTACAATAGTTTCTAAGACATACTCATATTCTTCAAGGAGTTCACAGACAATTTTTATTTCATTTTTATATCATGCCCTTGTCTTAGAAACTATTGTACAAGAGGCCAAAAAGATAGCCCAAGATATGCTAAATTGGAGATAACATCTCAATCAATCCTTGGATACTGCAAAACATGAGTTTGTAATTGTAGATAAAACTAAGGTAGGATTGGATGACCAAATGACTATTGAAAAAGTAATCAGTAACACACTCAAATAACTTATTGGCTCTAGGCATATTATGATGCAAATGCTACAAGTTTTACATAGTTAAATAATCTGCAACACCTTTGTGGCCATTCAATCCCAATAGATTGTAAATAGATTGGATGAGATCATAGTGGATATCCAAATCAAGATATCTAATGTCAAATCAATAATGGAAGATGATGGTGTGAAAAACATGATGGTGATCTGGATACCTTTGGGGATTCTACTTACCATGGTCTGTGAAGTGCTCACAAATTAGAAAACACTTATGTAGGATCTATGTTAATTTGATCTAGCTATTGCACAAATAATAGATGAGCCTCAATTTATTCCTTCGTAGTATCTCTAAAAAATCCTATAGAATAATAATTTGGATGCAAAGGCATGGTCTGAATCACAACCTCCACCGTTAACTACACTAGAAACTAGTGGGTGGGCAATTGAGCAAACATAATAACCTCCACAATAACCCAATCAAAGTACACCATTTATATGTAGGTAATATGCACTCCATTTTTGTGACTTTAATAATTTATCATTTTTTGGTAAGATAGCCTAGGCATTAGGAGTGGGGCCAAACTAATGAAAAACTTATAAAGGGCAACCACCTAGTTAGGCTAGTCCATTGAAAACTTAAAAGGGTGCTAGGATAGTATGCTACTTAGTTGAAAACTTGAAAGGGTGAATACATAGTGTGTAAAGGATCAAAACTAATAAATAACACTTGGAGTGATAAATGTGACCTTTATTCATGGCTCATATTTTTATTTTAGTCTAAATGAAGTTGCAACTTTGTCTAGGGATGAGATAACCATTTAAGTCTAGGAAATTGTTGGTTGTGGAATAAGGCATGGTAAAATCACAAAGTATAATTCAAGGACACGTGTAAAGGATATGATTTTATCCTTTGTATAAAATTTTATATGTATTCAACCTTATAAGGCTAATTAGGTAATATAAAAATGCGAAGAGTCTTTCGTTATGTATCTCAAAAGGCTAGAATGTGAAGAGATTGTGGGTTGTAGAAAGCTTTAAATAACACTTTATTGTAACAGAATTTAGTTATGATGTGTTGATAGAGATTAATAAAATTATTTTGATATGTTTTTTCTTAATATTCTTTAACATGTGGTTAGTGTGCAATAATTGTTCTATTTTTCTTTAATTTGGTTATAATATATTCTGCCAATTATATTCTGCCTTTTATTATAGTCATGTCTTTCTTACCTTGTATGTTTAACTTTGGATTATAATGATGGATTGTAAATATGTAATGTCATTTATGAATTTTGTTTACTCTCCACTACATAAACCATCCCTATAATTATCATATTCTAGAGTATTTCTAGGAACCTCTGCTAACATACACTTTTTTAAGTTAACCTAAAACCTGTGTAGATGCAAGGTGTCTAAAATACATGTGATATGTTTCACATGTTATTTTCATTCCTTGTTGAATATTATAATGTCATCCAAGTAGACAATAACAACGAATTTAAGTAATTTCCTAAGTAGATCATCCATTAAGTGCATGAAAGTTATAATTGTGTTTGTTAGGTTGAAAGGGATATCCAACCATTCATAAAATCCTTACCATGTCTTGAAAGTTATCCTCCATACATAATGAGAATGGACATGAACTTGATGGTAACCTAACTTCAAGTCAATCTTGGTGAAGTATTGTGTGCCTCAGAGTTTGTCTACTAGATTGTAAATACATGGTAGTGAATATATATTCTTCACCATGATTTATTTGAGTGTGAAATAGTATATATATGTATGACATGAGCCATCCTTATTGGGTGCGAGGAATATTATACTCCATCAAGGAGAAGATATAGGCCTAATCTTTACTTTATTGAGGAGATCAAGTATCTAGTGTAATATTTCATTATTCTCTAAAATTAATCTGTGATATAGAGTGTTATTATTAACAGGGGATCTAGGGAAAAAGTTAATATGATGATTTACTACGTAGTGTTTTAAAGGCATTTAGACTCTATAAATACTTCAATATGTTGCTCCATTAAATTTTTGTGTTATTTTTTTTGTGGAATTGATTGCATGGTACACACTACTAAGGCATGTTTTATCTTCTCTGCTAGTGTATTAGGATGAACAATGAGGAACAAAAACTTATTCACATGCAAGATGAGTTCATGACATTTCTTGGTAGACACCAAGGTGATTCTGGTCATCAATGATAACATAAATAGCTTCGTGTTCATACATATATAGTATTTCTAAAAATATGTCACAGACCTCCAAAGGTGCAGTGTCAGAATTCATAGTTTCATCCATCAACTTGAATTTCTAATGGAAGGTGCATTATCATTGGGCTTATATATCCATCCCCTATTGAATATACCCTAATGAATATGGCTTGGGATGCATAACAAAGTTAAGGCCAAGGTGTTGTGTTGTGTTATGCATGATGATATTCATTTGAGGATCACTTTCAATGATGAAATGAATATGATGAACCTTCACTTATAAATTGGTGTGTTAGAGATGTTCCTGCTCTTCATAAACATTTATTTACTGGTGTTAGTTCTAAGAAAAGAAGCATCTAAATTAGTGTTTTCTATTGGTTTAGAACATGATGTAGACTTTGTGAGTAAAGATTTATGATTGAAGGATTTATAATCATCATGGATGTATGAATTATGGTGATAGTACCACTTATCATAAAAATTATTCTTTCCTCTATGTCAATTAGAAGGCATAGGATCTTTCAATTTATTTATAGTATTCTTAGGCTGATCTACTTTGTAAGAAGTGATACGATTCTATGTAGAAGGATGTAATGAGTAATTATGCACAGGTTTACTCTTGTGCACTATGTTGGATGAAGAGGTGAGACACTCCTTCATATTTTCCTTTAATTCAATCTTGGAAGCATTTTGATAGTCTTAGGAAAAAGTTTTATAATCCAATAATTACCTCTTCACATAGATATAATGTGATATTCAATTGGTGTACTTCAACACCTTATGTTAATCATACAATTTATCTTGCAAGTGTATAAAGTTTTTTTAGATTATGTTTGTGTAGTCTTTCAGTAATGGATCTTGCATTGGTTCATTTATTTAAACTTTATTTATTTGTGTTGAAAGTGATGGAGAGGATAATATTCCTCCTTCAACACATTGACAAATGTCTTCTAAGACTTAATTAAACTAAAATATTAAACACATTGTAGGATGAAGCTATCCCACCAATGACCAACCTAAACAGACATGTTCAATATTGTAAAGGTGATATTCTTAGCATCATAAAAATTATTGACAAATAAGTATTCCTCAAGCTATTGGATCTAGGTATCTAATGACGTGGCATCAAATTTTCCCTTGAACAAAGGGATATTCAAATTGACATGCACATTGAAATGGGTTTATTATTAAAAATATTATTGAGTGAACCTTGGTGGTGTGATGTAAGATGTCAAATTGAGATGAATCATAAAATCTTAGAATTATCAAAAAAAAATATGTGAAATGTTCCTCCTACTTATTTCTAGTAAGACTTTCAACATCTGGCACTACCTCCAATTTTTATGTGCATTGTTCATCTCAATTTTTATATGATGTTGCTATGGTTATTTTAAAATAAAAATGACTAATAATAATTCTATCTCTCATTATGCTCACACATTTACATGAATATAAAGGAAGAGATGTGCTCTGATACTAAATATCCATACTATAGGGGCCCATGGCTAAGTGTGTGGTGGATAATTGTGTGTTACGAGATAACACATATGGTTATCCAAAGTGAATATGTGTATAAGTACTTATAAAATTAAAAAAACACACATTTAATTAAGTTAAAAGTCTTATACTTGCATAAATGAAAATTATATTCAATATGAATGAATAAGGAATGGTGAAATGATTTGTAGTGTGCGTAAGATAGAGTAGATACACAAAGTGAGCTATCGATCATTATGACTATGTATGGCATGAATCCTTGACCAAATGTCTATGTTATATGTTTATACATGAAATATAAGAGGTTATTAATAATAATATTGATGCTAAAGGAGATGGTTAAAAGTCATGTTGTATTACATATTAAGTGACACATGGTCTTCCAAGTATGTGGTAGAACATTATTGACATGCTCTACATCAAGAAGTGACAGTTGGAAATCCACATGGTTAGATCAAGCTTAAGTATGGATGTACTAGGATAATTCAAGTGTATGCATATAGAAATAATGATGTACTTGACACAAGGGTTTGTGTGCAAGACTACTAACAAGTGTGAGATTGTAAACTAGGTAGAGTGTGGCATGTGAAACTATGAGTAAGCATGAGTATGTAGTGTGATAATTTGATTGAATTTGATAATGGTACACATGAGTGGGATCAAGTGTGAGTGTGGTACACATAATTTTGAGTAATAATACAAGGTGATATGTATGTAGGTTTTGTAGGATAAGAGTACACAGTGAAAGAGCTATGCATATATCATTTTTTCAAAATGAAATCATCTTTAGGGTCTATTTTTTAAATCTTAGTGGCATGAAAAGTTACACAAAAAAGATAAATATTAATATAAATTTATCCTAATCCTATTTACATATATGACATTATAAATAAATCCTATTCTAACACATGCACATTCAAAGTGATTGCATTGAACATCCCAATTAAAATATCAAACCTAAATACCATGCCATATTCAAGTCTGAATCCCCTAAGCTAATTTTTTTTCAATCATCATGTGTAAAAATCTTGATTATAGGTTGGATTAATATAAAAATTAACATTGCACACATACACGTAATGGGAAGAACTATGTGTTACTTGACTTCCATATTCAGAGTATTGGATAAATAAGCATCACTTAGCCATTCATTAGAGAGTGGGTTAAGTCAATTCAACTCACCTTCTTCACCATCTATAGGCTTTAACCTAGTGTCATAAGTGGAGATAGTTTTTTTTGGAGAAGGAGATAGGTATTTGGATTTGTGCACACAACAAACACTTGATATGACATAGAGATAAAGATTTCAAGTAGGCATAATGACCTATTTCAAAATAGAGAAGAATATTTTTATAGGATAAATATGGAAATAGAAGACCCCTCCATACTATCATAGGCTTATAGGTCTTGACATTATTATCCAAGCAAATCTTGAAAATCCTATTCCTAATCTAAGTAACTTATGTTCCATTTTCCAGTCCTTTTATCCACCTACACACAAAATTAATCTATCATAAAATAATATCACACTATATATATAAATCCCATCATCTATTTCCATAAATAATAGGTTTAAATTATTTAATCATATTTTTATTTAACATTTGAATAATCTTTTTATTGTAATACATTATATAATTTGAATAGTGTAAAAGTTATATCCTATTAGATCACATAAATAAAAAATAAATTAAAATACATATAAACATAAGACATGGAAACATGTAGGGAATCATAATATATAACCAACATATTGTGGAACATATCAAGTACATGAAAATGTGTGGTAAGTTGTATATGCATTAGACAAACTGAACATGTGAAGGTTTCACGATGTGTTTCATGTGTCATGTATGAATAAAAATATAAAGACGCATCTACTACCTCATACATAATTGAAAATTTATGACAAAGAAGGCAAGGTAATTTTAGATTTGTAGTGCATAGTTAGGGAGGAATTCCAAAGGATTTCAAATAGGTAAGCTCATGTGATTAGATATGTGTACATGAGCTTGTGTGCATGAATTTATTTGTTCTTAGTTAGTGTTATTTTTATCATGTTATATTTTGAGTGCCTAGAGTTCATGAAATGTTAGGCCATAAGTTAACCATGGGTTAATTAGGGTTTTTAGTGATTGAATACAAAATGGGTAAAACCCCCAAAGAACATATATTTTTACAATAACAACTTAATTAAATAACTAGTTCCCATTGTGTGAGATATATTTTTTTACATTCAAATTTTTACGTACAATCTACCCTTGGGGAAGAAGGTGCTCCCTTTTTTCCATTTATCCACATTTTACTCTATATCTTATAGTTTCATTTTTTGTTATTATTTAAACTTACTTATGTTTTAAATCAGGATTCCTTATCTATCTATATTGTGGTGTTCAAAGATTAATTTAAATTTTACCTTGTGGATATCTAGATCCATTCTAAAAGACCTTACTACCTTTGAGTATTCCATACCTAGTATAGCCTTTACATTGTGTCTATTCCAATCCATCCTAGAATTTTAGTTTCGTTAAATATTTTCACATATTCCATCCTTTCAATTATTGATATCTAGATCCATCCTACTACCATCCTATTTGAAATCTATCATATTATAGATAATTAAATTTCTACTCTTTTACATACACTAAATTACATTATTATATTTATACTAAGGTATATGAATTCATCTATTTGAATAAAAAGGTAAAACAAGGAAGATACATTTAAGTTTTCATTTTGTCAATTATTTCATTACAATCATTTACATTTGATATTTATTTATTTTTTCATAGAGAGGTATCACTTAATACACTACTATGATAAGTGATGAGATTTGATCTGTATATGCACACACCTTATGTTTTCTAATTATAAGTTTATTTTGTATAACATTCTTCGGTACAAGAATATCCTTGAGTGTATTATTAAGGATCACACTGATATTGGGGTGGTCTAGCTCATTGGTTTTTTTAGACATTTTTTCATGGTGTATACTTCCTACTACCACCTTAATATCATTATGACATTAGCCTAAATTTTCCTCCTATGTTCTTATTCTCACTTATACCCATATTTTTGATTTTGTGTCCCTCTACCTAATGTTATTACCCTAACCAGTTACAACTTGTAGTATCACCCATTTTTTTAGCATCATCGGTTGGGATGATGAAATATTATTATCCAAGAAAAAATTTTATATGTAGTTGGTTTGGCTGATGATGTCTAATAAATGAGTTTTTATATTTATGGTTTGGATTCATATTTATGGGTTTCATATTTTTAATTCTTCAAAAAATGATGCATGTAATCGAATCTTATAATTCTCATAAATGTATCTTATGTAGAAGAATAAGAATTAATACTAAAGAGGTTACACCCAAGAAATAAAAATTAACACCTAGTTTTAAAAGATAGTAAGAATAAGATCTCTACCAATAAGATCTACCAACTCTTTGGAGTCCTTATGTTTTGAGATAAGTCGCATGCCATAGATACACATATTATATGTTCAAGAGATAGTTGGGAATAATATAAGAGCTAGTTTCAATGCATTCCCATTCATGTGAAGGGAAGAAGATGGATAGTTGGAAGGACATTATTGACGATAATAATTTTACTATCTTTTCCTTTTTTATGGAAATGTTCCCACTTTTTGACTATGTTCTCATTCATATAAAACTATCTCACTTTATAATAATTCTTTTTCTATTGAAATTAAAATTTATAAGGATAAGGTTATCATCAATGTCTCCCATTTTGGTAATGTATTATTTTTTCCTTATAGTAGTTTGAGAAAGGAGCCTTTAGGTGAAAATAAAAGTGATATGGTATATAATTACACACTATTAAATAGTTACTAATAGTTGTTATATTATATTCTTGTTAAATATTATATTTTAAAAAAATATTCAACTTTTAGCTAATAATAATGAAAAGTACTAACCAATCACGTCATAACATACAAAATTTGTGATTTCTAAATATTCAATATAAAACATATTTATAGTATTTTGTTAGTTTTTTATCCTTTTTTTTGTTAATCGAGGTATCCTGCTATTCTCAAATGACACTATCATCATTGAAAAAGTAGAAAAGTTTTTTATTTATCATTTCTCATTAAACATTCCCATGGGTCACATATAATTATAAAAGTCAATAATAATCTTAGATTTATAAAACCCATGCTATTCGGGGTGTGTTATTATAATAGATTCCTTTCCACATAATAACAAAGAAAAGATATAAAGTGTAATCACTTAGGTTAAAATAAAAATTCAAAGCAACAAGAGCTTGAACTATAAGTTAATCAATCAACCAATCTTTTAAAATATTGAATAATAAATTAAATTTTGTCAACTATAGGTTTCCTATGGTGCCAACCTTCAAAGGGCATTATACCTTTCAATGTTTTTTGAAAAATATTATTCTTAATGTATAAAGCACTATGGATTATTTCATCCCAATACCATGGTGCATGTGAATTAGAAAGAATCATACAATTTACCTTCCTCTTAATGACCTATTTTTTCATTATGTAATTCTATATTATTAAGGATTATAAGGAACTATCCACTGCAAATCAATCCCCTATATGGTGTAAAACTTATCAAACCTATTATTGACATACTCATCCCCATTATTAGTTTGAACAACCTTGATGCATCTATCATATTATTTATCTTTAAGAAATTTTAAGTCTTTTAACTTGTTGAAAACTTCATATTTATACCAAAGGAAGTGAACCCATGTACATCTTCATAAATCATCAATGAAGGTAAGGACATACTTATCCCTTTGTTAAAGGTAGACTGGGAAAAGGCCCAAATACATCACTGTGTACTAATTCTAATGCATGTGAAGCCCTCCAATAATTGTCTTTGAAAATTTGTCCTCAGGATGCTTCCCAAGGGTGTAACCCTCACAAATAACATTAAGGAAATGGAGACAATGTAAGCTTATGACAATATATTTATTGATGAGTTCTTCTAGGTAGCCATAATTAAGGTGTCAAAACCTCTCATGCCAAAGTTTTCTAACTTCATTTGAATGAGTCATCAATTAAATCAAATAACAATCAAGTGTAAAATGTGAGAAGGTGTATAACCGAACTTGGTTATCTTCCCTACCCACTGCAACTATAGGATAATTATACAACTCTTTGATTATGATTGAATGTGGTGAAAAATATAGCCTCATGCCCTTATTGCTATGAGTGATTTGGTACACTAAGAGGAGATTAGTTGAAAGTGATGGGACACTTTGAAATTTTTTGAATGTTCCTCCATCTATTTCAATACACCCTCTCCCTAAAAATACTATTAAAGTGTCATCACCCAAAGTGATAGAAGACATGTTACAAGGCTCTAAGGAAGAAAAATCAACTTGTGAAGAGCCCATGTGGTGAAAAGTACCCAATTCAATAACCCATGAAGAGGTTGGAGCTAAAATTAATACAATATTCTTTCCCCTTTCTTTCTCCTTACCTTTCACTTTTACCTTAGAAGAATATTGGGTTGATGAATTCTTCTTAATAAACTCATGAACACCTTTGATGTTATTTTCTAGAAGATGAGTTAGGTGATCAGTTTGTTTCTTCATGTATTTGTGTTCATCATTCCCATTTTTTATTTCAATGTGCACACTTAACCTTCTCTTTCTTAGGTTTAACATTTTAAGAGGAGGTTTTGGTGATTATTTTATTAGAGTTAGATTATTTCTTCCTCTATTGATCCTTTTTATTTTTGTTCTTCTCTTTGTTGGAATTATTCTATTTCCCATTCCAAAAAAAGGCCTTGAGGATTTTTCGTCTTCAATGTGACCATTTTTATTAACTTATCTTGTACCTAAGTCAAGTCAACAACAAATGCATTCAAAGAGGGTTTTTCCATGTAGTGCCTAGAGTACTTTTAGTGGCATGGAAAGTAGAGACAAAGTCTAAGTAATTAGGACATATATTAGAGAGAATATAAATAATAATGTGGTCATATTTATTCTTTAACACACATTTTCAACTACAATCTTAAATAATTAAACTTGGTGAAGAAATCCTGAGGGGTGTCAAAGTTGCTAGGACTTAGGATGATTGGTTCATTTTCTATTTCATGACCTCTCTTCACATATATATTCCAAAAAATGTTTTTCAAGATGGTTAACACTTCATTGGAATGTTTATTAGGTTCTAGTCAAAGAGAAGATTATGAGACACATAAAGACACAACAACCCATAGGATTCATCACAAAGGTTATACCATTAACCTTTTTTCTACTATACTAGGTTCATTTTCATTTTCCATTTTGATAAAATGTAAAATCTTAGTCCTTAATATAATTTTTATTTTATTTTTCCATTCATAGTATTTAAATGGCACTAGAGGATTCACTGAACTTGTATTCATTGTATGCATGAATAAAGTGTAGTGGTTGTAGTTGGTGTTGTTGTAATGAAAGTGGAAGCATAATAGAAAGTGAATTTGAAACAAAGTACACCCCCCTAAACTATGAAATTGTGAAACCCAAAAATTACATTGGGCACATCCAAGAATGCATCTAGAATAACCATTGCAAATGTCAAAAAAAAAAAAAATTATAAAAAAAAGTAGATATCGAGCTCAGTTGATAATGAATCCAAGGAAAAATAGTTGATAAGTGAGTAGGAAAGAGAAAGTATTAGTCTGAATGGGAGGGGGTTTATCCACTTACCAAACCATACCTTACCCTCAAGTCTTTATGGACTGAAAAAATGAAGACATTTTTTTTTACAAAAATTCTTGTATTTTGATTAATGCTCAAAATATAGTGTTTTTAAGAAAAAAACCTAAAAAGAATAACTCCTACAAGAGGTAATGACATCCCAATTTTTTTTTAATACACAATAATCTAAAAAGGCCTCCCTTACCCAATAATCCTTGTTACATATAAATTTTGACCCCATTTAAAGCATGGATTTTACAAATTATTTATTTAATATCAATGAATTATTATTAGAGTATATGAATTTATAATTCATGTTTAAAGAAATAAAAATATTTCCAATCTTTAAAAAGATAATAACATGAATTAGATGCAATTATGGTTTTAAAAACCAACATTTTTAAAAAATGTGGTCTTTGACTTGAATGGATTTTAGATGAAAGGTGAGCTAGCTGGGAAGGAAGCATTAGATTATACAGAGGACAATAGAGTGATGAAGAGGAGGAAAAATCCAACAGATGATTTGAATAGGTCAGTGCCAAGGTGAAACATACCAAGTTGTTTGTTAGTGCTTTGTATAGTATACTTTAGTTATGGAACTGAGTCAATGAGACTAAAACATATGGGTAATGGATAGCGAGTAGTTTTGTCAACTAAAACCTCTACACATCAAGATTATAAGACCTAAGACTTTAGCACTACTACATATGGTCATAATCCTCTACATGTCAAGATCTATGTCTAAAATAAAATATCAACTATGTACCAAGATTTATAAACATGTTGGCAAGCTATTATTCCACCTCATAACTAAACCACTGATCACATGGACTTTTCTCCTGATGAATCCTTAGTTGACCAGTTCTTTAATTAGTAGATTAAATAACATGCAAAAAAATTTATTTCATCCAATACAAACAATGGAGGTTTTTAAGATTTGAAAAAACATATATTTGTTTAAAACCTCTAAACATTGCCTCATAATATATCTAAATAAATCTATATTTTAAAAAAACTTATAGAAAATAACCAAACACACAATAACCAGGGTGGGTCTCAAACCATATCAAGGTTGAGTCTGGGTTTTTGACATATCTAATGCATAAGCCAAGTGATTACATGAACTAAGTAGGTGCATACTACAAACTAGCTGAAAGGAAAATAAAACAATAATTTGATAATATTACACAAGACAAGATAAGAGCCAAAATCCAAACATCCACTAGCAAATCTCACAAATATGTGAATTAAAAATAGGAGAGTGTTGAGTAACTTAGCCATTGAAAGTGGCCAATATATCCCTAAAATAGAATATGAAATCCAACTGGTCAATGGAGCCAAAAATATATGAGTAACTACCATATTTAGAATAGTTAGTCAAGGGAGTTATTTCATAATCGTTTAGTCAACATATACACCTAAGTAAGCTTGTCCATGAAAGTAGGAAAATGCCAAGTGAGGGAAAAATTCCATAATAAAAAAATATAAGAAAAAATAAAACCACTACTCTGACAAGTTTATATTAGAGCATATGTGAACACGAGTTTATATGCATCTATCTATGTATGATTAATTAGAATTATTTATAACATGTTATATTTTGGATACTTGGAGTTTGTGAAGGGTTACCACATGAATTATCAATGGGTTAGTTAGGTTTTCATGATTGGATAGAAAATGGGAGAAATCCCAAATAATGTATATTTTTACAATAATGACTTAACAAAAAAGATAGCTACCATTGTGTGAGAGATATTTTGTTACATTCAAATATTAAATTGTAACTTATCCTTGGGGAATAAGGTTTTCCCATATTATTCCATTTATCATAATTTTACTTTATATTTTATAGTTTCATTTTTTGTTATTATTTGGAACACAACATCATCTCACTTATGTTTTAAATCAAGATTCCTTATGTATCTATATTTTGGTGTTCAAATCTTAATGGAACGTTTACCTTATGGATATTTATATCCACTGTAAGAACTTACTACCTTTGCTTCTTCCATACCTAATCTAGCATTTACATTATGGCTATTCATATCTATCATAGCATTTTAGTTTCCTTGAATATTTTTCAGATATTCTATCCTTTCAATTGTTGATATATAGATCCATCCTAGTACCATCCTCTTTGAAATGGAACATATTAAAAAAAATAGAATTTATATCCTTGAACATACACTAAGCAACTGTTTCACCCACCATAGTCAAGGCTAACGTATATGCATTCATCTATTTCAATGAAAAGGTAAATCAAGGTAAATATAATTAATTTTTCATCTTCTCAATTATTTCACTACATTCATTTACATTTGATTTTTGGTATTATGTTTTTTCATAGAACACTATCATTTGATACACTACTATGACAAGTGAGGAGATTTGAGGGGCATATGCATACACCTTATTTTTTATAACTAGAATTTTTTTTTGTGTAACACTCTTTAGTGCATGAATATCCTTGAGTATATTATTAAGGAGTACTCTGAAATTGAGGTGGTTTAGCTTTTGGAACCTTTTTTGAGATTTTATCATGGAGTATACATCATACTACCACCTTAAAATCATTATGGCATCCACCTAAATTTTCATTCTATGTTCTCATTCTCACTTCTACCCCTATTTTTCCTTTTGTGCCCCTCTTGTAGCATGCCCCATTTTTTCTAACATCATTGGTTGGGTTTATGAAATATTGTTATTCATAAAATTATCTATATGCCATCGGCTGGGCTAATGATAATAAATAAAATGAGTTTTATTATTTATATTTTGGATTCATATTTATAAGGTTCTTTTTTTTTTTTTTTCAAAAAAAGATGCATGCAATCCAGTCTTCTCAATCTCATAAATCTACCTTAGGAAGAAAAAAAATAATTAATACTAAATAACTTACACCAAGGAAAGACAAAGTAACACACAATTTTTAAAGATAGTAAGAATAATATCTATACGAATACGATCTACCAACTCTTTGGAGCCCTTAAATTTAAAGATAAGTCACTTGTCATAGATACACATTATATGTTAAACAGATAGTTGGGAAGCATGCAAAAGTTAGTTATGATGCATTCCCATTCAAGTGAAGGGAAGAAGTTGGGTAGTTGGAAGGACAACATTGATGACAATACTTTCACTATCTTTTCCATCTTGATGGAAATATTCCCACATTTTTCACTATATTCTCCTTGATATATAACTAGTTCACCTTATAATACTTTTTTTTTATTGAAATTAAAATTGAGAGGGATAAGGTTGACATCAATGTCTCACATTTTGATAATATATTCTTCTTTCATTATAGTACTATGAAAAAGGAGCCTTTAGGTGAAAATAAAAGTGATATAGTATATAATTACACACTATTTAATAGTTATTAATAGTTGTTAAAGAAATAGGTGTTCTTATGATGGCATCCAAGGGTAGTTTGGGAGTTGTAATAACATGGGAATGTTAGCATTTAATTATTTAAAAGTTGATAATATAAAATATAAAATCATAAATATAGAATTATGATAAGCAAATGGTTGTGGTGAACTCTAAACAAGAAATGTGGGAGGAGGTTTAAAAAAAGATAAAATGGACAAGATGGTCAATATTCTAGATTATATTCCCACTAACTCATGGCTTTGATTTTGATATTGGTATCTGGGTGGTTGAAAAGACTATTGTTTACTCTGCTTGTGGCTTTTTGGCTAATTGATGTAATTGTTTCTTTTTTAGCCATAGCGATTTAGTTTGACTTTTTTTATGTAATCACTTTTATTAATATAGGGAGGGGTCCCACCAATCCTATTATCTATCTAAAAAATATATAATAATTTAATTATTTAAATCCCACATGATTAAATAAAACATAAAACAAAAAATGTAAAGTAGATTCAAGAAAATAAAAAATAAGGAAAATTTTAAAATAAGATAAATTGTGTACATCAAATACAAACTTTTTACATTTAATGTTTTAAATATTATTTTTCTTATTGTACAACTTTGTGTGAAATTGATTTTGACTTGACCATTTGTATTATATTACAACACCATAATTAATAAATAAATAATCATACTACTATAGCATATTCATTATCATATCATATTTATAAATAATTATATCATAATAATGAAATGTACAAATAAACTAACATACATATCTTAGATAAATCTATGTAAAATACAACGAATCAAAATATATATTAAATGTCTTGAGAATGATATATTAATATATTTTACATAAATTTATTTTATATATATATATATATATATATATATATATATATATATATATATATAAATATTATATTCTTATTAAATATCATATTCTTATTAAATATTTAATAAATATATAATTTTTATTTAATAATAATTAAAAATCCTAATCAATCATATTATAATATATAAAATTTATATATTTTAAATATTCAATATTCAATATATTTATAATATATTATAAATATTAAATGAACTATTTTTAATACATAAATCAAATATTAATTATTATTTCAAATCAATTCAAAACATTAGTTTCCTACCACTTAAAAGACAGGAAAAAATAATATATTAAAAATCTATTACTTTGGAATATATATAGTCCATATGAGTTTCCTACTAGTTAAAAAACACGAAAAGTTAATAATATATTAAAAATCTATGACTTTGGAATATACATGGTCCATACTAATTATATTAAAAATCTGGAATATATATAGTCCTTACTAATTTAAGGTGCATAGTTACTTGCCCCATTCCAATTATTTTTTCTACTTATTTACCATAGTTTTTCATAATCTGCCTCTTACGAGGCAGAAAATAATTAGGCTAAAGAGGAGTCTCCAATTGTTTGTGTCACACCTGGATAAATGAAGAATAGTCTTCACCCGATCGGCAGAACTATTTCGCATAAAAAATTACCGGAATTTATACCAGAGATTCAGGTAGATATCGTATTTCATTTTCGGTCGAAAGTAACATATATCGGCAATTTTTGGCATCCTATACAATATAATGAAATTGAAGAATTTAAAAAAAATGGATTGTGCAAAGATTTCTATGATTTTTCAGATGGAAATAAATATAGTCCATGGTTTGGAAATGTTTTATTGTAAAATATGTTGCTTATGAATCTTCAACGCAAGAGCATCTATTTCGACTGCCTACCATACGTGTGTATCTATGACATTTAACTTATCTTCATTCACAAGCTAAGATGGAACTATTTTCACTTCAGCCAATTTCTTTGGGTCCACTGGAATAAGAGATAGACACTTCGCTACTTATTTCATCTCCATGCTCCGCTCTGAAACATCATCTACTGCAGCTGCATTGTTCTCATTATCATATTTGATAGCCACTTTGATTTCTGCCACAACTTCACTTATGCTAGGCCTAGCCGACGGACGAGCTCGATTACATCTAATTGCTAGTTTGGCCACATGAATGACAGATTTGGTGTCATAATCAGTGGGCTGTAACCTCTTGTCCACTATCTCTGATATTTTGCAAGGATCATCATCTGCCTGCACGAATGGTGTGACCTGTTGAGCCAAAAACATACTGCCTTTCATTTAGAAATTTTTACTATGAGATAAACCACACGTTAAGTAAACGTAGTGCTGCAAAGATTAATAGTATTTCTTACCCATTGGATGAGGTTAATGTCCTCTTCAGAAGGTTTTACATCTATGGGTCGCCTACCGCATATCATTTCTAACAAGACGACCCCAAAACTATACACATCACTTTTCCGTCAGCTTTTGAGTGTTAAAGTAGCTGTGACACCAGTGAAAATATAGCATCAAATCTTAGAAATGAAGAAAAATATTGCGTCAAGACAGAATTGAAAAAACTGGTTAAAAACTTTTGGATTACTCTGGGTCCACGTATCCTACAGTCCCTTTAACAGTAGTAGTGACATGAGATGCTTCATCTATCGTCACTCTTGAAAGACCGAAATCAGCTAGTTTTCCATTCAAATTGGTGTCTAGAAAAATGTTCGCGGTCTTTACATCCCTGTGAATTATTTTTGGGGTGCAGCCTACGTGCAGGTATTCCAGTCCTAAAACAAAAATACCATCTAGAATTATGTTATGCTAAATGTGTCAGATCATATGCCTATTTCAAAACAGAAAAATATGATTTGTTATTTTGTTGCCAATCAACAAAGTACATGTTGATGCTTAGAATTGCATTGTTTCCAACACCAATAATGGGAAGTTTCAGGTATGTAGGACTTGTGACATGAAACGACCTCCAGATTTTAAAGACACTGGGTCTTCTTTATCTCAAATAAGTAATCAGAAAAGGGATAGAAATTAAACAGAAACACAAATGCAACGAAAGAAAATCTAACTATGGCGATGCGCCTGAATTTAATTTGACCCTTAATTCTAAGCACAGTGAAGCTATCTTTAGGATTCAAATACATTAAAGAGCAAACAAGGCATGATCAATGTAAAAGATGAAAATAGATAGGATCAAAGGCTCACAACTTAGACGATTTTGCAATAACACAGAAAATATCAACAAAGGCACAGAACTCAGTCTTCTTATTTATTTTCTAGTCACATAAAAGGAACAGAAACATGCACAGTTATACAAACTTTCTAACTTAAGAAAACAAAACAAAGGCAAATGACATTACTGGGTAAGCAAGAAAATCTAAAACTTCTTGATAACAATCTCTCGCAGAAAATTCTCTCTATCTTTTGATCATCGTTCTGTGTTAAGACAACAGCAACATTGAACTCTCCTCCATAAACATACATTATAAAAGGCTTATAAAAGTCTGGGTTACTGGGTACTGAGGCTGTTGAAATTGCTTTCTTGACCTTCTCAAAGGCTTGTCTTCTTTCTGTAGTCCACTTGAATACCATGTCTTTCTTGAACAAGAGTGTCACTGGTCTCACTAAGCCTGCAAAGTCATATATGAACCGACTGACAAAATTAATCTTCCCAAGGAATGTTTGAACTACTTTATTATTTACTAGTAGGGGAAATTTCATTATGGCTACAACTCTCTCTGGATCTATGGAAACTCCTTCTTTGGATACTATATGTCCTAATAGTTTGCCTTGAGGTACTGCAAAGATACACTTCTTGCGATTCAGGGATATTCTAAATTCTTGACATTTCTTAAAAATAGATTCTAGATGATCAAAATGATCAACATCATTATTAAAAAAAATAGTGAGATCATCAAGATAAATTAGGATGATTTTATTTATAAGTTTCCCAAATGCTACATCCATAGCTCTTTGAAAAGTGGCTCCAGCATTTGACAGGTCAAATGGGATCTTAGCATATGTAAATGTTCCCCATTTGGTAGTAAATGTAGTCTTGTGTTGGTCGTCATCAGCCAACCAAATCTGATTATATCCAGAGAAACCATCTAGCAAGAAAAATTTCTTTAATCTAGCCACAGTCTGTAAAATTTGTTCCATAGAGGTTAGGGGATAGTGATCTTTCAAAGATGCTCTATATGGGTCTCTAAAGTCTACACAAAGCCTTATGTCACTCTTCTTTTTCCTAACTGGTATTAGATTAGATACCCAAGATGAGTGTTTGATTGAAAAATTTATTTTAGAATCTAAGAGTTTCTACAACTCATCCACCTTTAGAGGTTCAATCCTTGGATTTACTGGCCTCTGTTTCTATTTGATTGGCTTTGACCCTTCAGTCAGTTCCATGGTGTGCTGAATGATGTCTCTATTATAACCATGAAGGTCTTCATAGCTCCAGGCTATTACTCTGTCATATCTTTTGCATAAGTTAATTAGTCTTTCCCTTTCCTCTTAAGTTTCAAAATTTCTAATTTTTAATTTTCTCCCTTCAATCACCTATATTTTAGAATAATCTGCTTTATTTACTTAGAACCTTTTCTTTTCTAAGCTTACATCTTCTGGATCAAATAGGTTTTCTAAACTGATCAAGCCTTTGGGAAGCTTATTGGTCTTCAATTGAATAACTTGGTCTTCGTATGCTTCTTCAATTTTGGGTTACAATTGATCAATGAATTCCCTTGATTGTTGCAAGAATGAGAGTACCTGAGAATCATTTTTAAAAAATTACCAATTTTCACCATTGTCTGCGATAGTTGGCCTTACTATAACTTTTACTGACTCATTTTTAACTAATAGACCATTGGCTAGGTCAAACTATAAGCCAATATGTGCCATCATATCTGCTTCAAAATTTTGAGTCATAACAACTAATTTAATATTGAAAGCTTCAAAATTTTCTATTAAGTCCTAAATTCTGTGTCTATAAGATCTGATCCTTATATTTTTGGCTATTGCCTTTTCTCTGATTTGCTTTACTACTAGTTCTAAATCTCCTTTTACTATCATATTCTTTACTCCTTTTTTCTTGGCCAACATTAGTCCATGTACTAAGGATTCATATTCAGCATCATTATTAGTACAAGCAAATTAGAAACGGATAGCTCTTAAAATTTTCTCACCATTTGGAGAAACAATACAAATTCCTGCTCCAGCACCATTTTTACTTCTTGCCCCATCAAAATTTAAGGTCCAAATTTCTAAATCTTTTTCAGATTCTTGAGTAGTTGGTGTTTCTTCCTTTAAAACATTTGGGATTTCATGATCTTTATCAAATACGACATAAGTGCCCAGACCAGTAAAGTCATAATTTCTATATGGGTCACTTAGCATCATAGCTAACAAATGGTTATTTTTTTCTTCTTGGTCATGTTCAGTCTAGTCACCTAACTCTATAACAAAAACCTTCTCTTCTTTATTCAGCATAACATGAGTTGAATCTAGTTTTAGGGTTGGTTCATTGGTGATGTGATCTTTAGATAGTGACTCAGATATTATTTTCATCTTTGAACCATATTTGGTTTTTAGGATGAGGTGAGACCAATCAAGTGACATATAACCTCCTATCTTGACTGTGAAATTTTTGGATAAATATAGACCAAATACAAGGGGTATATCTATAACTACTACATCTTGATTGACAATTATATTAGGGCAATTATACAATTTCAAAGGGAGTTGTTTAATTTTCTTTATTGTTTGCGCTGATTTGCCATCCAACTGCATAAATCCTTTATTAAGTGGCTCATACTTTATTTTTAAAGCATCTACTATTTGCTTAGGCATTGCTGTAGTACTAGCCCCCGAATCTATCATTACATTATGTAATAGTTTCTTTCCAACTATCAAAGTCAAATAGAAAGGCTCTGGTTTGGATTTTCTTAGATCTGGTGCATTGTTCAAAAGGGCTATCGTCTACAAAAGAATCATATTTTTGAACTTTTCTTTTTCAATAGGTCCTTTTGTACCAATATACTTAGGCACTACTTGGCCTTGTAGAGCTTCTTGTAATAGTGTCTTTTACTTAGGAATAGCTAATATGTCTCATATTGATACTTGTACTGGACTCCTCTTCAACTGATCCACCACATTCATTTGTCCTAATGCTTAGGTTCTTGGAAAATAAGGGTACGTTACTTTTTCTTGAACTTGTCTAAGAATCACTTGGTTCTGCACTGGCTGAGACACTTCTTGTCTAATAGCTATGTTTCAATGACCTTGAAATGGAAGATTCTCCATAACTTCATTATTTGCAATTTCAAGCTGTTCCATCATTCTTCTCTTTGATCTGGTATAGTAGTCTGATTGCACCACTTTTTTCTTGGAAGTAGAAGCTTCATTCAAGAATACTGACTCTTCATCTTCAACCGATGAAAACAAAGCATGTTTAGGGGCTATTTCTTCTTCTTGTTGTAAAGACATCCCTTGCATCTGAGCCATCAGAACTAAATTTTGCATACCAAAGGATTGGTGGGCTTGAGTGTCAGAAGTATTTACAAATTATCCATCCATTCTTCTTTACTCTCTTACCTTTTGTTGTAGATTACCCATGGGACAATCTCTGGGCATATGAGCATTATTACAAGGGAAAAAGCAGGGATTGGTGCCGTCTGCATAATTATTTTGTCCTTAAACAATTTCTCAATTTGAATTAGAGGGAATGTTTGTGAGGATGTAGGGACTGCAACTAATTGATTTGCTAGCTGAGGGTTAGTTTTCCTTTGAGGACCCTGATACTGGTTTGACTATGGTGGAAATCTATTTTTTTGATAGCCTTGATATTGGGGTCTAGGATAAGGATTCTATTTTCTTTTTATGTTAATTAACTCATTAGAAAATGTCCTTAAGATGTTTTTGATATCATCCATCTCAGATGACTAGACAAAGACACATTCTTTAGCAAGTTGTTGAGGATATTTATACATAGACATAAGTGGGACTATGGGATTAGGGGATTATTGAGGAAAAGGTAAGGTAATCTCTAGAAACATAGGCATGGAAGGCCTTGTGGGCAACTTTTCAACATTTATTAAATTACTTTCAGCTCTGACTGCATAGTCATAAGCCTCTGGTAGAGTCTGACCTCCAAGTGACTGAATCATTACTGATATATCTGAATTTAAAGCTTCAAGATAAAATACTATATCCATACTTGGTAATGGTCTTGATATAGTAGGAATCCTTTTCCAAGTCTTTTGAAATATTGAATTGAAATCAGTCATTGCTTCTTGTGGTGCCTTTTTGATAGTAATCAATTGTTGCAACAAAGAAGATTTATCACCCTTTTCTTCAAATTTTTTAAAAAAAAAATCTCCAAGTTGATCCTATGAAGATATTGTATTTGGAGTCAAAGATCGGTACTATTCTAGAGCCTTCTCTTTAAAAAAAATTGCTAACAATATTATGGCCACATTCTTCTGTGTGACCACATGTATGGCACAGACATCAAACACATCCTACAGATGTTCTTCAGGTGTTTTAAAATCTTACCCACTGAATTTGGGTAGAGCTTTTAGGGCATTTACTGGAATAGGGTCCCAAGTCGCTGGTGGTATTGGTAGAATCAAAGGACTGCTAGTGTTCCAACTTGCATAGTTTCTTGGGGGTATAGGTGCTCCCATATTTGCTCTTGGTATTGCTATAAACTAATTGACCCTTCTTCTTGAACTAGTTATCAATGGTGGTAAAAGAATACCTAGATTTATAGTAGATTGAATTCTTGTTATTGGTCCACAGCTCTAACTCTTTGTAGCTCTCTAGTTTATACGGTCTTAAAATAAACTTCAAGATTGTCCCCCCAGGCGTGCCAAAAACTATTGATGCTTAGAATTTCACTATTTTCAACACCAACAATGGGATGTTTTAGGAATGTATGACTTGCGATATGAAACAACCTCCAAATTTTAAAGAAGTTGGCTCTTCTTTATCTGAAATGGGTAATGAGAAAAGGGATAGAAATTAAAGAGAAACACAAATGCAACGAAAGAAAATCTAACTATAGTGATGTGCCTAAATTGAATTCGACCCTTGATTCTAAGTATAGTGAAGCTATCTTTAGGATTCAATTACACTAAAAAGAAAACAAGACATGATCAATGTAAATGATGAAAATAGATAGGATCAAAGGCTCACAACTTAGATGATTTTGAAATAACACAAAAAATATCAACAAAACCACAGAACTCAGTCTTCTTATTTATTTTTTAGTCACATAAAAGACACAAAAACATGCACAGTTATACAAACATTCTAACTCAAGAAAATAGAACAAAGGCAAATGACATTACTGGCTACAACAAGAAAGTCTAAAACTTCTTGATAACAATCTCTTGCAAAAAAATCTCTCTATCCTCTGATCATCTCTTCTGGCAATCTCTGCACCCATATTTATAGCATCGGACTAGCTCTAGATTTCTCGCACGTTCCCAATCCAATGGTCTAACTAAACTCTAACTGAACTGGAAGTGTCTAACAAAAGATATTTCTTGAATCTGAAATGTTTTGTCTCCTTGCAAGTTCATTAGCTGAAATAGATACACAGGATGCTTCCCAGTATGAAATGGGCAAGGACACTTGGTAGTATCCACTTTTTTACTTGAAAACCATCTCATTATTTAGGCGACACTAGAAAATGACACTTGGCAGCTTCTGCGGCACTTACCAAAAACACACGACACTTTCCACGTAACTTATACTCTTTATATGTCTTTTCTCAGGAGTGCTCCATTTTTGACATCTGCCATAGTCCGCTGCTTCCAAACTTTAACAACATTGAAAATGGGACCCACAACACTTCTCGCCTGAGTAGCTTCAAAAGGGGAATAGGTACAGCGGTCACTTTTTGTGTATCTTTAACAAGAGACACATGGCGGCTTCCGTTGCTTTAGCTAGGGACATGTGGCGGCTTTCATTGAGCTTTAGCTACACTGTAGAAACATTCGGGACTCATTTTAGATTCATACGGATGGTGACACTTGGCAGCTTCTGCTGACTTTAGAAACAAAACTCGGGGCCCACCACAGTCTTTACTTAATAATGAAACAAAATGAAGATTTTTCGGATGTTGACACGTGGCGGATTCCACTTTGTTCAGCGAGGGATACGTGGCATCTTCTGTTGCTTTTAGAAAAACATATTGAAACCTTCTGTAGTTGCCACTTGGCGCCTATCACTTGACCTTGAGAGAATCTTATTGAAAGAAGCTTTCAAAACTCATAAGAAATTTGAAACGTAGATGCCAACACTTGTCGCGCTCCGCTGAGTTACCACGGGACACATGGCACGTTTTGAGCAACTTTTTGAAATTATAAAATGTGTCTCGGCCGATGACACTTGGCAGCTTCCATGCGACTCTAATACTTAGACAAAATTTAGGCAAAAAGAAACTCGCGCCCTCGCTCTATGTCAAAAAACTTCACTACCTAGAAACCGAAACACGCAGGGACAAAACTTGGAGCGCACAACTGAAACTCAAAAAATGAAAAATGTAGAGTTTTTAACTCTACAGTACCCAGCCAAGATCTATAGCATTTTCTTGACATTTTAAGTCTTATTTTCCAATCTAGCTTAAGATAATTCCCTGCATTGGGACCTGCAGAAAAGAATGTTAAACCCAATTAAGTAATTGGTCCTTTGGGTTAATATTATTGTTAACAATATATTTGAAGTAGATAATATTTACCATAGAGATGGTCTTTTAGCGAGCCTCCAGGCTTGAAGTCGTATGCAAGCTTGAGCTCCGTGGATTCATTGGAATAACCCAGCAGAGACAGCAAGTTCTTGTGATGAACTCTCGAGAGAAGATCAATCAATTCATAAAATGAAACCAAACATATGTATTGGGGGATTCCTTGATTTCCATTGGATTTATCTTATCAGAATGCGAACGCTACCTCGTTTAGGAATTGCACAGCTCCTTGCTTGGAAAACGACGAGAGCACTTTCACGACTACTTGTTTTCCTTCCTGCAATTTACCAATTAACACCGATCCAAAGCCGCCTTTACCAATTTTGTGTGTGAAATTTTCTGTTGCTGTTAGCATCTCTTCTAGAGTAAAGGAACGGGATTTTGTTGAATTTAGCACCATTACCATCGAGAAGTCTGCAATTAAGATTCACTTGCTAAACTCAACACCATTCAAAGTATTTCCATTTTAACGTTACAAATCTCAGAATATCTACCGTTCGTATAATTGACAACTCAGTTTTAAAACATTTCCCCAGCTTGGCCACGGACGTATATCGATTCCGTGTTCCTTGAGCCCAAGACTTTAGAGTCTGCATCGTCATTCTTTTTTACCTTGAATTTCTTTCATCAGACAATAGTACCTACAAACAAAAGTAAACCTATTATTGTTATTCTGTCTGCTATTACTCCAGCGATAATTGTCATTTTTTGCCCGTTTGACTCCGATTGGGAAGTTGCATTAAACCGGATACATTCCCCTTTATTCATACAAAGGTATAAGTTGCCACCGTGTCTGCGCCACAGCAATGTAAAATTGTAAACGCAACAAAAATTTTAAATACTGCAATTCTGATATAATATTTAAACTATGGCCCTCCCGAAAGAATTTCAATTAAAAATTAAAATACCTGATTTTCAACGAAGGCTGATCTATTAATTGACGAGAAATTACACGACTGAAATTATTGTTCTCTATATATCTGTGACAATCACAGATGCGCCAATACACGAGGTTTACATCAATCACTTATATTTTTTTGATGTAAATTCTGCCAAAGATCTGACCATTTTCGAAAAGGAAGGCACAGAGACTCACAACTCTTTAAGATTATGCAGTTGAGATAGCCTCTCGGGAACTTGGCCACTTAGGCTGTTGTTTTGTAAATTCCCTCACAATCAATGGCGTTGATACTTGTTATTTATAAAACCCAAAATAATGAGTATTTCTGCGTTCGCAGAGCTTAAACAACAACACTAAGGGTAATTTTGATGATGAACAACATACAATCTTTCGAGCTGCGTTAGGTTGGACAAATTTGGCAAGCCTCCTGTCAGCTGGTTATTATGAAGCGATCTGAGATTTATTAAACGGGAAAATTTAGGATACGATAAACTAGAAACGAACGCTACATACACATCGAAATGAAACATAGAATCTTAGACTTACATGCCAATCAGCTGTTGATAAAGAAGAAGTATATGTGGAACAGCCACAAGGTTTTGAAGTGCAAGGAAAAGAAAATCATGTCTACAAGTTAAAGAAGGCTTTGTATGGCCTCAAACAAGCACCAAGAGCATAGTATGTTAGGATTGATGGATATTTTCAAGAGAATAGCTTTCAAAGAAGTAAGAGTGAATGTACCCTTTACTACAAACAAGAAGGTAATGATATTCGAATTGTAAGTTTGTATGTTGATGACTTGTTGTATATGGATAGCAGTTCTATGATGAAGGATGAATTCAAAGTTTCCATGATGAATGAATTTGAGATGAAAGATTTAGGCCTCATGAAATATTTTTTAGGAATGGAGGTTTATCAAAGGGAGAATAAAATTTTCATTTGTCAAACAAAGTATGCTAAAGATATGTTGATGAAACCTGATATGGTTGATTGTTAACCAGTCTCCACTCCAGTTGCTCATGGAGTTGTGTTGTGTAGAGATGATGGTGCTAAAAGAGTTGATGAGACAGCCTATAGAAGTATTGTTGGAAGGTTAATGTTTCTAACTCATACAAGACATGACATTGCTTATACAGTTTCACTTGTTTCAAGGTACATGACAGAGCCATCAGAAATACATATGAAGGCATCTAAGAGAATTTTGAGGTATGTGAAAGGCACTCTAGACTTTGATGTTCATTACTACACTTCTAAAAGATTCAATCTTGTTGGTTTTAGTGATTTTGATTGGGGAGGTAGTTTAGATGACCTAAGGTCAACATATAGGAATTATTTTTCTTTTGGTTCTGGTTTGATTACTTGGAGCTCAAAGAAGCAAAGTATAGTTACCCTTTTTTCTACAAAAGTAGAGTAGTTGCAGTCACTTCAGCTGGTACACAAGCATTATGGCTTAGAAAACTTCTTGAAGAAATTGGAGAGATTCAAGATTCTCCCACAGTTATTTTTTGTGATAACATTAGTGCTATTAAATTGGCCAAGAATCCAGTCCATCACAGTAGGACAAAACATTTTGATTTAAAGCATCATTTTATCCGAGATTTAGTGCAAATGAAGGTAGTTGAATTGAAATACATCAACACTAAAGAACAGTCGACAGATATCTTCATGAACGTAGTTGCAACAAATCAATTTTTGACACTCAAAGATCAGATTGTGAGCCCTCTCAGCATCAATGGAGAATATGTTGATAAGTGATGCATGCTATCCTCAATGATGCATGCTTTCATCTCCACATGCAATCCTCACCTCTCAACTGCAGTTCTCATCAACTCATGAGATTCTTTTTATTTATAGTTATCTTATTTAATTCAGTTGTTAAACATTGTTTTTAAACAAACTGCAGTCTATTTTTAGCGCAGCCAATAATGCATGTTTAGAGATATAGATCCTTTTTTTAACTCTTTTTTTATTTATAGACATGAATAAATAACAGTTTAATAGGCTGCAGAAAATACAGAATTTTGTATTAATGCTGTGCACATTTTTTTTTGGGTCTGAATTAATTCTTTCTACTGTTATTATTAATTAGTTTGTTAGCTGGTTGGCTCTGGATAAAATCTACATCAGCGCAGTCAAGTTTGCCAGACTTGAAGGTATCGACCCTGTGAGATTCTTTCGCGACAAGTCCCTGAAAATGATTTTAAAAAAAAAACAGTTCTTTGTCCTAACTCGTTAAAGTTTTAGGATGCGTCACATATAATCCGAAAAATGGAGAATAATATGTAAGAAGTAACCTTACATTTGTAAAACCCTAACTATTCGAGGTGTGTTACTACACTGGACCCCTTCCCACGGAATAGCAAAGCAAGGATCCGATGTCCAATAACTTATGTTAAATCTTTTTTTCACAGCATCAAGAGCTTGAACTGCAGGTCAATCAATCAGCAGATCTCTTAAAAGCTTGAATAATAAATGCAATATTCTGTTTGTCATCTGTAAGCTTCTTAAAGAAAGGGAGGAATTGTGTCCTTACCATCCTGTAAAGAGGTTAGAGATCTCGTGGGAACTCGCTTGTACTACTCAAAAGCGTCGAGTATAGGACCGCGATTAGAATTAGACGCCTTATACACCGTGAATGTTGAAATCTGTGTTTCAGTTAAGAATCTTAGCTCAATCGCAGACAGATTTCTAACAAGGTGAACATTCGTTGATCTTGGTTCATTATCTATGTTAATGTAGAAAATTCCGGATTCAGACGCTTTAAGCTGCTCGCTCTCTGCAAAATACAATAACAACAACGATTCCTCAATGCGACCGAACATAATATCCATCCTGCTGTACACGTCGGTGACAGCGGTCATTTTCATTACAGCAGGTGGAGGAAGATCTTGCGCTTTGTTTGTGGAAATTGGCTCAACCAAGCTTACTTTATTTGCTCTGTCAATTGAAGATGGAAACCACAGGCGGTCGAATTGGTCTAGAGGGTACCTATATAATTAATAATATTCTCCATCAATTCAAAAGCCAATAATATACAAATCTTCTTGAAACATATCACTTACGAAAAATTTACGGAATTTTAATAGAACATTTACCTGACCGGATTCTGGGCGCCCACATAATATCTTCCTATAGCATTCAACATTAATCCTGGACTAACCGGCTTATACATGCCTTGTCAAAGGGTTGGCAACTCGATAGAAGAAATAAATGGATATTCTCACTCGACACGGGGTTTGGTTTGAGTTGTTGGGTTTCTCAGAGACATGATGTCCTGTGTCTCGATAGAATAGTTGAAGTTTGGTAATTGGGCATTGTTATTACCTCCAACAAAGTATAATCTCAATAAGAAGGGAACGTTGGGGGTGATGGGCAACACATAGCAAGATTTCTTGAGAGGACTGGGAAAGACTCTTCGGCTTTGTAAATAAAATGGCAAACTCGAATCGTTTAAGCGTGCACTGTAACCACCTTGGATGTAATTATCATCAGTCGCCCATTTAATATTGGTAGAATTATCAGTTTGATTTATGTCTCCACTGCAATCAATACTCAGAAATCCTGTTATGAGAAATATAAATAAGACGAAATGCTTTCCACAAACGCATAAATAGAAATAGCGACTTATGGATAATTGAAAACTAAAGGAGCAACTGGTTGTGTAAAAACACAACTTACACGCCACAAAACGATGAGAGCCACAGCGCCTGCGTACCTCATCCTTGCCATGATTTCCATGGTTACGAATTTATTTCAAGACCAGTGTTAGCCTATCGTGCTTTTGAACATCCAAAGGAAACACATATATTACACACATTCTCGGTTGCTATTGTAATCGGAAAAGCCAACGAAGTTATCCGAAATTCCCCTTGATAGTGTAGAATTTTTAAATAAAATTAAATCATAGCCAAATATATGCAATATTCATAATATAGAAGAGATAAGAGTTGCAAAAATAAAAAATACTTCTTCAAAAAATTGGAATTATTCTCCTTCTTCTTCTTGAAAATAAAGATCAATTACAATGTATTAATAGAATTGCATATGAACATGTTTTTCTAATTATTGAATAAAATATTTTAAATTTATCTAAATAATAATTTGCATGTAATAGCAACTAAAACTAACTCTAGCCTTTCTAAGGCTTTATTTTTTCTAAAAAATATATTAACTAAAAATTAACCAACTGTCTAAATTTAGCTCCTCAAAAAAAATTTCATGCAAAGTAAATTTACACTAATAGTTTAAAAATAGAACTGAGTGAACTGCACTTCAGCATCACTTTTCAACATACTCCCCCTTGATGCTAAACGGGCTCACAATTTGATCTCTGAGTGTCAAAAAATGATCTGTTGCAATTGCTTTCGTGAAGTTATATGCCAATTATTCTTTAGTGTTGAAGTATTTCAATTCTACTCCCTTCATTTGCAATAAATCTCAGATAAAATGATGCTTTAAATCAATATGTTTTGCCATGCTATGGTGGAATGGATTCTTGGCCAATTTAATAGCACTAATATTATCACAAAAAATAACTATGCGTTGAACATGAATCTCTCCAATTTCTTCAAGAAGTTTTCTAAGCCATAATGCTTGTGTCCTTGCTGAAGTGACTACAACATACTCTGCTTCTGTAGAAGAAATGGCAACTATACTTTGCTTCTTTGAGCTCCAAGTAATCAAACCAGAACCAAAAGAAAAACAATTCCCAGATGTTGAATATCGGTCATCCAAACTACCTCCCCAATTAGAATCACTAAAACCAACAAGATTGAACCTTTTAGAAGTGTAGTAATGAATACCAAAATCTAGAGTGCCTTTCACATACCTCAAAATTCTTTTGGCTACATTCATATGTATTTATAATGGCTCTATCATGTAATTTGAAACAAGTGAAACTGAAAAAGCAATATCAGGTTTTGTATGAGTTAGAAACATTAAGCTTCTAACAACACTTCTATAGGCTGTCTCATCAACTCTTTCAGGACCATCATCTCTACACAACACAACTTCATGAGCAACTGGAGTGGAGACTGGTTTACAATCAACCATATCAAGTTTCTTCAACATATCTTTAGCATACTTTGTTTGACAAATAAAAATTTTATTCTCCCTTTGATAAACCTCCATTCCTAAAAAATATTTCATAAGGCCTAAATCTTTCATCTCAAATTCATTCATCATGAAAACTTTGAATTCATCCTTCATCATAGAATTGCTACCCATATAAAACAAGTCATCAACATACAAACTTACAATCAGAATATCGTTACCTTCTTGTTTGTAGTAAAGGGTAGGTTCACTCTTACTTCTTTGAAAGCCATTTTCTTGAAAATATCCATCAATCCTAACATACCATGCTCTTGGTGCTTGTTTCAGGCCATAAAAAGCTTTTTTTAACTTGTAGACATGATTTTATTTTTCTTGCACTTCAAAACCTTGTGGTTGTTGCACATAGACTTCTTCTTCTAAGTACCCATTCAAGAAGGCACTTTTCACATCCATATGACGGATGCTCCAATTCTTTTGAGCTACTAATGAAATTAGCATTCTAATGGTCTCTTGTCTTGCTACTGGTGCAAATGTCTCTTCATAATCAATGCCATACTTTTGTGTGAAGCCTTTAGCAACTAATCTCACCTTATGCCTTTTAGCACTTCCATCACTGTTACACTTAGTCTTGTAAACCCATTTTGTGCCAATCTTCTTCTTGTCATGTAGAAGATTTGTAAGCTCCCAAGTGTCATTCTTGTTAATAGAATTCATCTCTTCTTGCATTGCTTTCATCCAAACTTCATTAGTATATGCATCTTCAAAATATGATGATTCAAAATCAGCCTTAGTAAGTAAAGCAAAATTCAATGTCTCACCTCTTGGATTTTCTTCATGTGCTTGATTTGAACTCCTTCGATAAATGTTACTCAATCTTCTTATCGACCTTATAGAACTAGGACTTGAATCTAGACTTACACTTGAAATTGAACAACTAGATGAGGGGTTACTTGGTGGATTTGTAGCACTTGGAATAGAAATATTAGTGGGCTACCCATGGTCAATATCATCCATAATAACTTCATTTAAAATAGATTTTGACTTCTCCATATGGCCTTTTTGATGACTATAAACTCCCATTTCATCAAAAATCACATATCTTAACACAATAAGCTTATTAGTGAGAGGATTATATAGACTATAAGCTTTAATTTTCTCACTATATCTAACAAAAAAAACATGACTCTCTTTTGGGATCTAACTTTTGCCTTTTTTGATTAGGAACATGAACATAGGCTAAGCGACCAAAAACTTTAAAATAATTAACATTTGGATTTTTCTCATACTAGGCTTCATATGGAGTCATCCTGTCAAGTGCACTAGTGGGACTCTGATGGAGAATATATACTGTTGTAGCAACTGCATCTCCCCAAAAAGAATTACTTAATCCCTTTGTTTGTAGCATGCTTCATGCCATCTCCACCAATGTACGATTCTTTCTTTCAGCTACACCATTTTGTTGAGGTGTGTATGTAGTGGTGAGTTGTCTTCTAATTCCATGCATATCACAATAACCTTAAAAGGATTTTGAACAAAATTTTCCTCCATGATTAGTCCTTAAGCATTTAATTTTTCACCCTTTGTCATTTTATACAAGGGCTCTAAATCTCTTGAATGTCTCAAGAGCTTCACCTTTGGTCTTCAAAAAATAAACCCAACACTGTTGTGAGTAATCATCAATAAAAGTAATGAAATATGATGACTTACCCAAACTCTTTGTCTGCATAGGACTGCAAATGTTTGAATGAAGTAACTGGAGTGGATAATGGGCCCTCCATGCATTGCCTTTTGGAAATTTCTCTCTTGCATGTTTTCCTTTAGCACATCCTTCACAAACTTCATTGTGCTCTTCAACCTTAGACAAACTAGAAACTAATGCTTTTGATGTTAGAATCTTCAAACTATAAAAATTTAAATGCCCATACCTGAGATGCCACAACCAACTTGTATCCTCATATGCCATATTGACAAGGTTCTTGTTGTGTTCACCAAACTTCAATGGAAACATCCTATTCTTTATTATAGGCATAACTGTTACCACCCTATTTCCTTGATTCTTATAATAAATTATACATTGTTTATTTTCAAATACAACTTTATAATTATTCTCACATAAATGTCCAACAGTCAACAAATTATGCTTTAAATTTGGAGTGTAATAAATGTCTTTAACACTCGTCATACCTTCTTTTGTATGGACTTCCATAGCTCCTTTTGCAGTAACCTCCAATGATTTGTCATCACCAAGTTTGATCTTGGATTTAAAACTTTTTTCCATTATAGAAAAAAAAATTCATTCCCTAACATGTGGTTAGAACATCCTGAATCTAAATACCGAACATCTTTAGAAATATTTTTAGCTTTGTTATAAGATAAAAATAAATTATCTGGAGGATTCTCATCACCTTCTTGAGCATAATGAACTTTTTTACCATTATTACCTTCTTTTAATCTAAAATCATAATTAAAGTGGCCATACCTGTTACAATGATAACACTAAATATTTCTTTTATCAAATCAGCCTCTACCTCTTCCTCTGAAACCACCTCTTCCTCAAAAACCATCTTTGCCTCTATTTCCTCTTGAATAATTATGATTTTGACCTCTACCTTGGCCTTGATTACTTTTGATGCTACTATTGGCATCTTCATTTTTTGTGATTTGTAATTTGGAGGAAAAAGCTTTCTCATCATTTTCTCGAAATGAATCTCTCAATCTTTCTTCATGAGACATCAAAGATCTAACTAGATGATCAAATTGAATGGTAGACACATTCTTGCTTTCTTCTATGATTATGGCTACATGGTTCCACCTTGGTGTGAGAGTCCTCAACACCTTTTTGATCACAACCTCACTGTTCATAATTTCACCAAGTGTAGCCATCTTATTGACAACATCTTTTAATCTGACATAATAGGTACTCACACTTTAGCTTTTTGCATCTTTAAATTCTCAAATTCTCTCTTCAATGTCTGTAACTTGACATCTTTGACTTGATCACTACCTTGGTAAGCTTATTTTAGAGTCTTCCAATCATCCTCTATTGTCTTTGCTCCTGAAATTCACAAAAATAGGCTCTTATCTAGAGCTATTTGAATATGAAATAAGGCTTGAGCATTCTTCTTCTTAGCCTCTTTATTAGCTATTTTATCATTTATTGTGAGGGCATTCCAATCAACTAGCTCTGCATAACCGGATTCAATAATCTCCCACAAATCTTTTTCTATCAAAAAATTCATCATTTTTATACACCAATAATCATACTCATTTCCATCAAATTCTAGAATGGACAAGGAGTTATAATTTGACATGATAATTTTTTTGGCAAAATTTCAACTACTAAATCTTTAACCCAAAAGAAAAATACCTGCTCTGATACCAAATGTAGAATTTTTAAATAAAATTAAATCATAGCCAAATATATGAAATATTCATAATACAGAAGAGATAAGAGTTGCAAAAATAAAAATACTTCTTCAAAAATTTGGAATCATTCTCCTTCTTCTTCTTGAAAATAAAGATCAATTACAATGTATTAATAGAATTGCATATGAACATGTTTTTCTAATTATTGAATAAAATATTTTAAATTTATCTGAATAATAATTTGCATGTAATAGAAACTAAAACTAACTCTAGCCTTTCTAACGCTTTATTTTTTCTAAAAAATATATTAACTAAAAATTAACTAACTGTCTAAATTTAGCTCCACAAAAAACTGTTCATGCAAACAAAATTTACACTAATAGTCTAAAAATAGAACTGAGTGAACTGCACTTCAGTATCACTTTTCAACAAATAGCACCATATGGCTATAGGATAGCCTTTTATTTGACTGACTTTCTAAGCCAAGCTTTAAACCTAATATTTTAATTTTAGAGAAGAAAATTACAAAAATACTTTTCTTGTTCTTTGTATTTATTGTTTCCTAAAAAATTCATTTATAACTTTCATCGATCAAAATAATCTTATATTATTGACTCGTTGAGGTAGTGTGTTAAGATTGACTCGTTGAGGTATTTTCAATTATTATCCACAATTGTGTATCAATTTTGTGTTTTATAAGAAATGTTGAGACCAAGAGGAGATGGGTCGTGGTCTTCTTGAAACTTAAGATGAAACGGGTTGTCATCTTTTCTTCATCCATGTATGATGGGACCGTTTTAGTAAAGTGGAGGATTAAAATTAGGATGAAATTTAATGAAAAATCAATTTTGAATGAATATATATATATATATATATATGGTTTATTTAAAATTAGGTAGAATTAACACTAATGTTAATATGAATAAGATTTTATTAGTTTTTAAGGGAGATTTATGGATTCATTTATGTTTTCTTTATATTTATTTTTGAAATGTTTAGTCAATCAAATTTCATTAATTAGCATGTCAACAAAATTATAGGCCTTCTATAAAGGGAATATGTAGGTTTTTTAATAGGATATATAAAGTAGTGTTATTTTC
>JARHVA010001842.1:1952500-1960000 GCA_037957365.1 Torreya grandis
GATAGAGAGATGAGTGGAAGAATAGAAGTGTGGTTGGGTAATTTAGTACTTGGTAAAAGAGGGAGTTGAAGCTTCTTTGTAGGTTGGTGCTTGTAAAATTGGTCTTGACTGAGTTGGTGCTTAGTCAAGAGGGAGTTGGATATGCCTTGTAGGTTGGTGGTTGTATAAGTATCCTCTAATTGAGTTGGTTCTTATTCATAGGGCGTTGTACCCTTCTAATAAGTGGGTGCTCTATAAATTCAAGTGGGTAATTTATAAAATTTGGGTTGGTTTTCCATGTTGGATTGGTGTAAAACTAAATTTGATATATTGTCTTATAGGACAATTTGTCAAAGCTTTATTTTAGTGGGTTTTACTCTCTTAAAGTGTTTTCCACATATGTGATGTGTTATCTTGTTTCATGCTCATGTGATTGGTTGTTAATGTACTGCTAGATCACTAAGTTGCTTTCATAGTTCATAGATGAGTGGATGTAATTTAGTGAAAGTATTTGAATACTGATTCACCCCATTTTAGTTATTATGATTTCAATAGTAGGATTTGGAGATGGATTCTAATTGGATAATATGTATGATTACATAGTGTCTATTTATTATTTTACGGCAAATATGTTTGAAGTGCATAATATACAATGTGTTGAAGAGGGTAGCACTATTACCTTGGATAAAAATTGGTGGCAAGACAACTCATAGATGACCATATATTTCAATTCAAGGAGGATTTCACCTTAACAAGTAATGGAAAATTACCTACAATAATTTTTAGGGCTCTATAGGTCCTTTAACCATCTAATACCATAGGGGATTAGGGTTTCAAGCGGTCTAAAAATTTCTACCTTTCTTTCTAGTAAACATCAAAATCCTCTTCAAATGTTGGTTAATTGTTGGTGAGTCCTAATTTTATAGTAGATAACATCCTACAAAATAACATGCAATTTATTTGATATTTAGCTAATCTATTTTTAAAACAATAAAGCTTTAGAAAGCTAGAAATAACTTTAGTTTATATTTCATGCAAATTGTTTAATTTTTATTATTTAGATAATTTTATAATGTTTTATTTAGTTATTAGAAAAGTATGTTAACATGTAATTCAATAAATACATTGCTTTTGATTTTTAGTAAAATTGAGAATGATTCAAATAATTTGAAGTAATTTTATTTTGGTTATTCTATATTTCTTCTAATTATTCATAGTGCATATATTTTGGTATGAGTCTTTTTTTTTTGGTTTCTTTTTGGGTAGTGATATATATATATATATATATATATATATATATATATATATATATATATATATATATATATTTAAAAATATTCAATTAGTGTCAAAACTTGGTTTGGATGGTTGTTTTTTGTTTCAAATCTTTCTAACAATTGATCATTTCAAAATATAACAATATTTCTATTCCATAATTTAGTGGAAATGATTAGGATTATTGGAGCATCAAGATGATGACTCCTTTTATAGGGAAAGAATTATGGAAGATTGCATAAACTAGTTATGATGAACCTAAAGATTGGGCCATTATTACATATAATGATAGTAAAGCCAAGAAGAATAACTCACAAACTTTATTTCATATTAAAAAAAATCTAGATAAAACCCTATTTCCAAGAATTACAGGTGCAAAGATAACCAAGGATACTTGAAAGACTCTACAAGAAGATTACCAAAGTAGTGAGCAAGTCAAAGTGGTCAGATTGTAAACATTAAAGAAAGAATTTGATAATTTAAAGATGTAAGAAGATAAAAGTGTGGGTGATTTATATGTGAGATTAAAGGATGTAGTCAAAAATATAGATACACTTGGAGAAATTTTAAACAAAGAGGTTTTTGTAAAAAAGGGGTTAAGGTCTCTAACACCAAAGCAGAATAATGTTGCCATCATTATTAAAGAAAGAAAAAATTGAACTACTCTTGAGTTTGATCACCTGGTTGGATCTATTGTGTCCCATGAAGAAAGCTTAATAGGCACATTAAATGAAAGTGATGAGAAGGCTTTTGACTCAAAATTAAAGATCACAAAGAATGAAAGTACTAGCACTAGCAATAAGAGTAGCCATGTACAAGGAAATAACAACATCAAAAGTAGTCAAGGACAAGGAAAAGACATGAATTGTAATTATTCTAGAGGATATAATTATTCAAGAGGATACAGAGGAAGAAGAGGTGGTTTATCTATAACAAGAAAAGGTATAGGTAAATTTGATAAAAAAATATGCAATGCTATTACTATCATAGGTATGGTCATTTTGATTGGGAAGGTAGATTAAAAGTAGAAAATGAAAAATAAGTGCTAATTATGCTAAAAAGGATGGTGATGATTCATGTAAATTATTCATTTCATATGACAAAGATAAAAACAAACCTAATGAGGTTTGGTATTTAGATTCAGGTTGTTCTAATCAAAAGTCAGGGAATTATGTATTATTTTATACAATGGATAAAAATTTAAAAACTAATATTAGATTTAGTGATGAAAAATATTTGGAGGCTACATAAAAATTAAATATGAAGGTGAATACTATAGAAGGTAATAAAATTATTAATTATAATTTATAACATCCCAAATTTGAAACATAATTCTTTAAGTGTTAGAAAGCTATGTGAAAAGAACTATAAGGTTGTTTTTTATGATAAAAAATACATGATATATTATAATAATCAAGTAAATTAGGTTATTATAATTGTACATGTGTATAAGAATAGGATGCTCATATTAAGGTTTTTAGAGCATATTAACATCCTTGTAAATATGGCATATGAAGATATAAGTTGGTTATGGCATCTCATCTATGGACACTTGAATTTTCAAAGCATGAAGTTGCTAACAAAACAAGAATTAATTTATGGTTTGCTAAAGGTTGAAGATCATAAGGAAATTTGTGAAGGATGTGTTAAAGGCAAACATGAAAAAGAAATTTTTCCAAAACGTAGTGCGTGAAGGGGTTATCATCCACTTCAATTGGTGCACTCAAATATTTGTGGTCCTATGAAAATAAAAGTTTGGGTAAGTCATCATATTTAATTACATTTATTAATGATTATTCAATAATGTGTAGGGTTTATTTTTTTAAATAAAAAGTGAAAAATTTGATACATTTAAGAGAATTAAAGCCCTTGTAGAGAATGGAAATGGTTGTAGAATAAAGTGTTTAAGAAATGACCATGGAGGTGAATTATTTTCAAATGATTTTATGAATTATTGTGATTTGAATAACATCAATAGGCAACTCAAAACTACCTACACCCCTCAACAAAATGGTGTGGCTGAAAAGAAGAAACATATAATGTTTGAAATGGCAAGGAGCATGTTATAAACAAAGGGTTTAAACAAATCTTTTTAGGGAGATGAATTTTCTATAATAGTATATATTCTCAATCAAAGTCCCTGTACTACACTTAAAAAGATGAATCCATATCAAGCATGGTAATAAAAGAAACCTAATGTCAAATATTTCAAAGTTTTTGGTTGTTTAACTTATGTTCATGTAGCTAATTAAAACAAGGAATAAATTAAATCTAAAGAGTGAGTCTTGTGATTTTTTGGGTGTAATGAACAAAGTAAAGATTGTGGGCTTTATAATCCTATCTCTAATAGTGTACTTGTGTCAAGATATGTTATTTTTTATGAAGGGGGAGTGTATGGTCATGATAAAGATAAAGGCCATATTGAGATTTCTAAATATATTTTTATTGATGGTAATTATGATTATATTACTAATGAATAAACCATAAATACTTTAGTGCCAAGTGCTACAAGTACATTAATTATCCCCATATCTAGTGCATGTATTCTAAGCAAATTTATAGCTTCAAGTACAAGTCCTTTGAATATCCCCTAATCCAGTGTATGTAATCCAAACATAGAACTAACTTCAAGTCCTAGTTATTATCAATATTACATTATTTCATTTAGTTTAATTTGTGAGATCTGATAGTTCCAATTCAAGAGGCATTTAGTTAGATAGTTATATCTTCCCTAGATTTTATGATCTTCTCTCCTATTTTTAGTATTAATTTTGATGTATTTAATAAACTCATGTTTTTGAATAAATCAATCAATTTTTTCTTTGTGTGCAATTTTTATTTGGGTCTATCCAATATTTTAATAGTGTGGTATCAGAGCCATCTCTAATCATCCTATGATGGATTGATAAAGTGTTTTCCAAAGTTGTAACTTCATTTGATTTTGATTATCATGATTGATGAGTATATGAAAGCTACTTATGAATGCACTATTTCATTAGATCAATTTCATATTGAAATTCATCAATAAAAAATTTATGCCACTGCTTGTATTTTTTAGTATATTCAGGGTCACCTGCTTGATAGTTGGATTATTTTCAAGGAAGAAGATATGCCTAATTTTGTTGGTTATTTTTACTCCAAGACAAAATCCATGTTTGAGGATGTACTAAGGAATTTTTGAGAATATTTGTACTCTACATGTATGTATGATAATATCTAGTGATTTGACAAACCCCCAAAATTTAATTACCAAGATTTGTGCTTCTATCAAATTCTATGATCCTCATGCAAGTCCATGCATGCAATTCACATTTTTTTAATTGATATTTCCATGCAAAGTATATAATGAAAAGATCAAGTTTTTTAAAATAAAGTCATGGTATTTATTTTCTCAAAAAATCTACAAAGTCGTCAGTCATAAAGTTGAGTTTTAGAAGTTCCTTTTTATATTATTTCATTATAATCAATTTATTTATTAGATATTTTTGATGTCAGGATTTATAGTTTAATGAGTTTATTAAGTTCTCAGTCTACTCATTTATTGGTATCATTTTATATTTAATTTGGAGTCTTAGTTTTAGGTGTTACTTTATTTTTTGACTCTATGACATGTGTCATTACTGCATGTTTTATCTAAAAGTTGAAATTCAAAGTATTTTCAAGTCAATTATTTGTCTTTTATAGAAGTCTAGTGTTATTTTGGGTCCATTATTAATTATCAAAAATTTAAAAATATTTAAAGATAAAAAATGAGTCACGAGTCATTTTGTGGGTTCAATCATTTTGTCCAAATGTTTGTTGTATCATATAGAGTCAAAAAATTGTATGGACACAATATTATTTGTATGAAATTTCTATCATTGTAAAATTGAGCCTCAAAGCCAAACCCATTGAATAAGAAACAATGTATTGAGGCTGGAGGATACACAGAGGCTAGATGACATTTGGCATCCTATTGTGAGTTGCCTATGATGGGATAAAATCATTACTATGGTGACATTTTTAATGTGTTTGTTTTATGTTATGTGTGGTATGATTCGCATTATGGTTTTAGATAAAATACTGAGCAGTATTTTCTATTTTGGTACCTCTTGATGAAAAACATTGACGGGAGCAAAGCACTATAGTAGTATTTGGTTATTGGAAAAGGGTTTGTGGAAATCTATGAAACCACCAAAGTGATAGAAACCTTCTACCACCTCTAGGTTCATGGTCAACCTGTAGTAAAAAACCATATGGGTTTGTGGTAATCTAAGAAACCACTGAATATATTAAGTAGAGAGATGTACTCTTGTCACTTTCAAGTTTTCCGTTATCCTACAAGAAAAAACTAAGGTGCCACTAAGACCATGAAACCACAAAGATGGCATGCCACCTCAAAAAGTGAGTAGGCTATGCAGAGAGTGTAAATATTCTTACAATGTTTGAAATAAATGGGGGACCACTATCAAGAAATATGATGTTTGTAACAACAATGTAATAAAGGGGGGATTATTAGCAATATTAAATTGTTTAGTTTAGTTTAGTTAACATGATCTATTATAATAGTGATTTAGGAGGCATTTAATTAGATAGTTACATCTTACCTAGATTTTATGAACTTCTCTCCTATTTTTGGTATCAACTTTGATGTATTTAATCTGTTCAAGTTTGTGAAAAAATCAATCAAGTTTTTTTGTGTGTGCAATTTTTATTTGTGTCTCTCCAATCAACTAACACTAGTTCTTCAAGGAAGGTTAAAAGCTTGAGTGAAATTTATCATCACACAAGAATCCAAACACATGAATATTGTCCAAGAGGCGAGACAATAAATTATGCTTTATTTACACAAGCTAATTTTGAACCATCAAGTTTTGAAGATGCATGTAATAATGATGCTCAGGTGCAATAAATGCTAAAAGAGATGGATTATATTCATAGGAATCATACTTGGGAGCTTATAAATATTCCATATGACATGAAAAAGATTGGTACTAAATGGATCTAAAAGAATAAGTAAAACCCTATGAAAGATTTAAATTCTTCATTTGAAATGTTTTGTGTTTGATTTTATGGAACTTTTATATGCATATATTTATTTATATGCCCATTATTTTGTTTTTTAAATTTTAGTGGGCTTGCAAACCTTAGTATTTTATCTCATTTGTAGGGTGCTCTGCAAATCAATCCATTCAAAAACACTAATTTCTTTATGTGAAGGATTATCAATTTCAAGATCTTGGCCTTCTTCATACTAACACATTCAAAGAATGAAAAGATATAATTTTTTATGATTGAAAATTAATAATTTCTTTGTAAGAGGGATTAACAATATCAGGAGCTTGGTGATATTAATACTAGCCCATTTGAATGGAGGATAAATGTAAATTTTAAAGGCATTTAATGTAAATATTAAAGTAGTTTTGAGAAAAGTAATTTATTAAAAATAAGTTAGGGTTTGTACATAATTTTGGCAACATCATCAAGGTCTTTTTCTTAATTTTCCAATGATATTTTCATTTTTTTAATTTTTTTTTTTTGTGAAAGAAGAAATTGAGAGTTTAAAATTATCAATTTTAAGGTTTTGATTCATAAGTGAAAATCAAGAAAATAAACATATTCTCTATTCAATCCCAAAAAATATTGTAGGGTATTTCTATGTATATAACATTTATGCTAAATTATAAAAGATTTGAGAACTATCTCTTTCAATTTTCTTTATAATTACATTTTTCAATAACTTTTAATAACATATTTTCATATTGGGAGCATTTAGCTTTGCTTCGATTTTTATTCAGTTTTATTTATTTTCTTCCACTTATATACCTGTAAAAAAACGAAACATGTTCTCCCATTAAAAAATACTTATGGTATTTTGGAGAAAATATTTGAAAAAATTATGGGCTCTTATATTTAAAAAATATCAATAGCCAAACAAAACATCGAAGGCAAATGCTAGCAAGCTCGATGAAAATCCATACACAAAAAATGACACAGAGTAGAGGTCGATACTTGGGAGTGATGGAACTAATATCGATGGGAGGTGTTACTAAGTGGGTTATTGTCATAACGATTAATGTTGAGAACATTTGTAAAGAAATTTGTAGATAAGATTAAAATTTGGATCTCTTAATAGAAATGAAATATTTGGTGTGGTTATTGTTTTATTAGTAATGTAATGTAAGATATTCAATTGAAATATTATATGACTGGTATTGACATGTATATTTGTGGTGATCATTTATTTTCAATTCTAGATTGTATGAA
>JARHVA010001842.1:1965000-1970000 GCA_037957365.1 Torreya grandis
ACACACTATAAGAGCCTAGTGGAAAGCCTAATGTATTTAACTAAAATAATGCTGGACATCATGTATGTAGTTGGCCTCATATCAATATTTATGTATATTCTAAATAATACACACTGGCAAGTGGGAAAGAGGACATTGAGGTACATGAATGGAACAATAGATTATGAAGTTTTATATGCAATAATAAATGAGTTTTAGCTTATGAGTTACATGAATCATGATTGGGTGGGTAGCCTTGATGAATAAAAGAGAAATTTGGGGCATATATTTCATCTCGGGTCAAGATACATATCTTGGGATTCAAAGGAATAATCAATACTATCACTTTCTATAGCTAAAGTAGAGTATATCGCAATGCATGTAGTAGCATGCTAGGCTATATAGTTGAGAAGAATACTTTTTGATTTGTATGAGTAGAAAAAAGGAGCTTATATGGTCTATTTTGATAATGTATCATCCATATAATTTCCAAATAACCTCATATTTCATGCTAGGGTTAAACACATTCCAATCAGGTATGACTTCATTCAAGAGTTAGTTGAAAATCTTGTCATAGAGTTTAGTTTTTGCAAGTCAGATCAACAACTAGCTAATAATTTTACTAAGCCTTTGTTTACGGATATTTTCAAGCACCTAAGAGTAAAGTTAGAGGTCATTAATGTATTATAATTTGGCCTACAAAGTTTTATGATAATTTTAGAGGATTCTAGTAGAGCTATGAACTTCAGTAGGGTAGTTATAGATTTTAGCAATCCAGCTACAGATTTGGCAAGGTAACTATGGATTATAATAGATCTATGTAATTCAACATAGAAAATATGGACCTTGATATTATAGATATGGATTTAGGTAGGGTAGATATGGATTTCACTAGTCCAGTTATGGACTTTATCATCATAACTACAAACTTCCATAATGAAGCTCCGGACATCCATAAAAGAGGTGTAGAAGTATTTGACTAGATAAATAAAAGTTATAAGGAATTTTTTAAGGCTAAGAAAAGTTTATCTAACCATGGTAGGATGGTAAATAATAATTGGGGGTATTAAAATATTATTTTTAATTCCTACCTAACTGCCTAGCCAACTATGGAACATAACTAGCCACCAACAAAATTAAATCTAATTTTTAAAATTTGAAAATTTTGGTTGCCATTAGAGTTGGGTGGAAAAAAGGGAAGTAGGTGGGACAATTGTCATTATTAGTAATCTATATACAAATGTATTATAATGAAAAACATAAGAGAATGTAAGCTAATATTTTATCATCCATCATAGCTGTAATAACCTGGAAATATAGAATAGGGGAATAGTAAGTAGCAAGATAAGGAAAATGGGACATAGCAACAGTCTATAGAAATAAGATAAGATGAAACTATTAGGAATAAAACCAAAACTAATGTATAACTATTCCATAAAATCACAATAACAAGATCTATAGATAGAGATTCATAAAGAAAATAAATTAAACATGCACAATAAGAAGACCATATTTAATGTGGATCATCCAATGTGGGATACATCTACCAATAAACACTTACTCAAATTTTATTACAAGAAACAAGAATAAAATACACTCTCAGATCAATCTTCTCATAATTACAATGTACAAATATAATTTGGAGTAGTGCTCTATAAGCCCTCCTAAATTCACACCTAAATTCATGCTCTCTATCATTCAAAATTTCTCTATTATTATGATGTATTACATGTATTACATCTATTTATACTACATCATGGTAACACATCATAATTCACCCACATTATATAGGTCTATGCCTACAACACACCAATACATGTCCATAACATGTTCACCCACATCAACTAGATGTTGACCCACATCACACTGATGCTCAATCATACCGAGCTGATGTTTGACCACATCATGTAAATATTCACCCATAATCATTTTTATGTTCACCCATAAGCATCCTATAATTCATCTACAATCATCCTAGCATTCAAACATAATGATCCCAACATTCACCCATAAGGATCCCAATGTTCACCCCCAACTATATCCTAACATTTACCTATATTTGTATCTTGACATTTGCATAAATGACTCAAATGTCCATACACAATGTAATATAATTAGGAAATAGGCTCTCGAACATAAAAATCTCCCACTTAGAGATTCAATTCCTCTAAGTAATTTTCTCAACCCTTCACTATCACCTACGAAGGGTAACCAAAACTAAACATAACTTTTGTTTCTCCCTAGTGACCACTTTAGTCATCATGTCTATAGGATTTTGACTAGTATGAATCTTCTTTAGCTTTAACTTATCTTACTTCAAGGTTGTCCTAATGAATGGTACCTAAATTGTCTATTCTTTGTCTTAGAGTGGAAATTAGAGTTATTTGGTAGATGTATAACACTTTGACTATCACTATATATCTTCCTTTCTTCTTTTTTATACCCCAACTTTTCAAGAAATTGATATAATCAAATCATTTGTTTGATTGTCTTTGTGGAAACAATGTACTCAACTTATATGGTTTACAAAGCCATAAGTTTCTATACTCATGAAAGTCAACTCACTAATGTGTCACCCACAGTAAATACATATCCTAGTGTATTTCTCTTTCTATCTAAATCTCCAACCATGTTCACATCTACATAACCATGCAAACTTGTGTCCAATACACCATAGCTTAAAACTGTCCCCATGGTCCCTCTCAAATATAGAAGGATCTATTTCACTACCTTATAGTGTTCTCTACCTAGATCACTCATGTACCTACTTAATTCTCCCACTTCATAGGCAATATCTAGTATAATGCACACCATGGCATACATTAAGCTACAAACTATTGATGAGTAAGGTACATGTGACATTTGGATTCTTTCCTCATCTGTCTTAGGATACTACTCATTTGATAATGTGAAGTTACCTATAAAAGGAGTCCTAATCAATTTCATATTCTGGATACTAAATCTCTCCAAGACCTTTTAATAGACTCTTCTTGAGATATATTTAGCTTTCATTCCTTCCTATCCTAAGTTATTCTCATAACAAGGATTTTTTTTGTAGCTCCCAAATCCTTCAGATAAAATGAATTACTAAGTTGTTCCTTGAGTACCTTTATTTATTTCATGTTCTTACATGTAACCAACATATCATCCACATACAAACATAGGATGATTTAATTACCATCATCAAACTTCTTTATATAAATGCAATGGTTTGAATGACACCTAGAGTATCCCTGCTCCATCACAAAACTGTTAAATTTCATGTACCACTATTGTGGAGCTTGTTTTAGGCCATATAAGCTCTTCTTTAGTTTGCACACCATGTTCTTCTTCCCTATGACCTTATATCCCTATGGCTGCTCCATATATAGGTCTTCTTCCAAATCACCATGAAGGAACATAGCCTTCACTTCCAACTATTCTAAGTGCAAGTCTTCTACTACCACTATTCTAAGAATAGTCCTAATTAAGTAATCTGTAGCACTAAGAAAAAAATCTCATCGAAATCAATTCCTTATATTATATAAATCCCTTTACCACCAATCGAGCCTTGTACCTTTTATTTCCTACATCATCCTATTTAATTATATACACCCACTTGTTCTACATTTCTCTCTTACCTTTAGGTGGGTTTACCAAAACCCAAGTCTAAGTTTCCATGAGAGACTGGTGCTCCTCATCCATTTCTTGCTCCTACTTCTTCTTGACATCTACTTGCATTAATTCTTCAAATTACACTGGCTCTCCATTTTCAGTGAGTAATAAATAATTAAGAGATGGAGAAAAAAATCTAGGTTCCCTTTTTACGCTAGAATACCTTATCACCATAGGAGTTTGGGGTTCTTGTGGAGTAGGTGCCTAAACTAGTTGCTTTGACACTTTATCATCTACAATGTCCACTAAAATTATGTACTCTTTTCCAAAATCCTCTTATTGATCCTATAAATACCATTTATACATGAATTTTTCATTAAAGACAACATCCCTAAACTAAAAGATTTTCTTGTTTTTAAGATTCCAAATTTGGAAACTAAAGTCATCCTCACTGAAACCAACAAAGGTGAATTTTTTCAGACTTAACCTCTAACATGGTCCTATCATCCTTATAAGTATGAACAAAAACTTCACAGCTAAATTATCTAAGAAATGAATAATAAAACTTCTTACCAAACCAAGCTTCCTCAGGTATGCCTCCATCCAAAACAGATGGACCTCTATTTATCACATTTACTACCATGTTTACTACTTCTACCAAAAACTGAAGGGTAGTCCTCCATGCAACCTTATGCTCCTAGCACACTCCATGATAGTCTTTTTCATTCTTTCAGACACACTATTTTGTTATAGAGTTATTGGAACCATCCTCTATCTATGAATTCCATTCCTTGAATAGTAATCCAAAATTGCATTGCTACAATATTCCCCACCATTATCTGACTTGGGACATTTGAACTTAAGACCTGTTTCATTCTCAACCTAGGCATTACATATTTTAAATGTATCAAACACATCATAATTTATTCTAATGCCAAACACCCAAACTTTCCTAGTTTCATCATCAATAAAAGTGAAATAATAATATGACCCACGAATAGAAGATACCTAAGCCAAACCCCATACATCTGAATGAACCGGCTCCAACTTAGTCTCCTTCCTTGTAGGTCCAACCTTGAAAAATCTTACCCTTTTCTATTTTCTATATACACAGTCTTCACATAAGTCTAAATTAGATCCTTTTAATCTGGGAAAGTAATACTTTAAAATTTACCTACCCTTTTGGCTCATGTGACCGATCCTATTGTGTCACAAAGTTGCATCTACATCTATAGAAACTAAATTAAAATAATCAGCACTACTTGATAATTACAAGGTACCAAATTTCTTACCTCTTGTTACCATAAGAGCAACCTTTGTCTCCTTCCACGAATGTTTTATAAAAGTCGCCATGTAACCTTCACTAACTAACTACCCTATAAATATAAAATTCCATCTCAATTTGGGTTCTTGCCTAACATCCTTCA
>JARHVA010001842.1:1975000-1980000 GCA_037957365.1 Torreya grandis
TATATATATATATATATAGATATATATGTATACATATATATATGTATGTATACATATATATATATATATACATATATATCTATATGTATATGTATGTGTGTGTATATATATATATATATATATATATATACATATACATATACATACATACATACATATATGTATGTATGTATATCTATATGTATATGTATGTATGTGTATATATATATATATATATATATATATATATATATATATATATATATATATATATATATATATATATATATATATATATGTATGTATGTATTAGTCATCATCCACAAACTCATAATCACCTAATGGTGAATACGGAGAATTGTGACTTTCATTCTCATCATCCTCATCTATGTGGTCCAAATATAAAGCAAAAGGAATTCAGAGGATTTGTCCTAGAGGAGTAGGTGGAAAGAGTGCTTGATGTGAAATTATCATCCATTTCCATAATGCAGCAACAAGAATAGCCGGTCGTAATGCTGCGTGTAGATTTCTTTGATGGTTCTGCACTACATGGAGTTCAAATTTGATAGAGAAGGGTATTCATAATGTAATAAAAATATTACAAACTTGTGCAAGAGGTATCCAAACATCAGGACTATGAGATGGAATTATAGGCATAATATAATCAAGGAACTCAAATAGATAATCTAAATTTTCACTAAATTCCCAAAAGTTTTCACCTCCTGGATTAAAGGATGGCCAAAAGGTAGACCATTGGAAATGAAACGTAGTACCTTGACGATATGGTAATCTTTTCAAAATATTATTTCTACCAGTGAGTTCAAGATTATTTCCATCTCTATAGAGAATTATTGTTGAACATGAATTTGACTCATCTATTTTAACAAATTGATTTGTCCAGGCAAGATTCAAAACATTCAGTCGATCTGTTGGTTCATAAGACTGAGTCTTTAAAAACATGATCTCATTGAATAACTGAGTGGTGATGGAAGGGGTAGATTTCCAAAAATGTTGATGAAATTCATCATTAACTTCTATTGTGACAATCATCACTATTTTACCTAAACCTATCTAGTATTCCCTAGTCATGAAATCTGCAAGACAGTTCTTTTTACCAGCAATGTGTTCAACTATGAAGTTGAAATCAACAAGATATGTTTCCCATCTTATAAGATGAATTATAGAGCCTTTCTTTAAATTATCTATAGAGTTAAGAATACTCATGAAATTTTTTAGATCATATCTAATAATAAACTTTTTAGACCTAATAAAAAACATGAATGCCTGGATTTCCTTAATGACAGCAAGAATCTCTTTGTGAGTAGAATGATAGTTTTTTGAGCATTCTTAAAATTTCTTGAAGCAAATCTGCAAGGCTTTTCAGTACAATCAGATACCTTTTCTTTCAACAGAACTCCCCAATATAAATCAAAGGCATCGATTTCAATTATTTTTACACCATTACCTGGGAGTTGTAAAGGAGGAAGATCATCACATTTCTTTTTGATTCCCTGAACTGCCTATGTCATTTCTTCATTCCATGTAGGGGCATTTTTAGATAACCTTTTATTCAAAAAAATTCTATCTTGCGCTACATTTTAGTAATGACCAGTAATATAGTTTACACAGCCTAGAAAACGTTGTAACATCGTCTTTTCAACTAGAATATTAGGAAAATTATGGATACTTTTAAGAACATGATTTTGGATAGAAACTTTACCTAATTTTATTATTACACCAAGGAATTCAATCTCATCCTTGAAAGTGACCATCTTTTTAGCTAAAAGAACTAGACCATTATCATAAACAATTTTAGAGAACTCTTCTAGATGTTTTATATGTTCCTTGGGAGTTCTGCTGAAGACCAGAATGTCATCTATGTACACAATTATGAATTTAATATAAGGAGAGAAAATTTTGTTCATCATTTCATGAAAGATACTGGGTGCAATTTTTAAACCAAATGGAAGCACATTCCATTCATACTATCTGAATGGAGTCATAAAATCAGTCTTATATCTATCAGGTTCTACTACTTGGATTTGCTAAAATCCAGATTTCAAATCAAATTTACTATAAATTTTACTTTTAGTAATTCTTTGCAAAATCTAATCTTTGGATGGAATAGGATGCTAGATTGGTACAACATATTTATTGAGAGGAATGTAGTTGATAACCAAGCTTTTCTTACCTTTGACCTGTTCACTTCTCTTGTTGACATAAAATGCCTCGCATCCCCATAGGCTACGAGAGTCACAAATTAGGCCTTGTTCTTTCAACTATTGAATTTTCTAGAAGCGTTCTTCTCAGAGAGGGTGACATTCCTGAATGATGTGCCTTGAAATGTGGCTCAACCTGTGTACCATCTTTACTAGTAACAAACTTCAAATCAATCTGACATACATGAACCTTACGGTGTTGGAAAGCAAGTGGATTTTTAGAACAACAATCTTTGCAAAATCTTTTCAAGCACAAGTTCTATAGCAGATTGATAGAGATTAATTTTTTGATATAGCCATTAGTTATTAACTTCTTTATATATATATATTTATATATACATACATATTAGTCATCATCCATAATCTCATAATCACCTGACGGTGAATACAGAGAATTGTGACTTTCATTCTCATGATCCTCATCTATGTGGTCTAGATATAAAGTAGAAAGAATCCAGAAGATTTGTCCTAGAGGAGTAGGTGGAAAGAGTGCTTGATGTGAAAGTGTCATCCATCTCCATAATGCGGCAACAAGAATAGTCGGTCGTAATGTTGCGTGTAGATTTCTTTGATGATTATGCACTACATGGAGTTCAAATTTGATAGATAAGGGTATTCGTAATGTAATAAAAATATTACGAACTTGTCCAGGAGGTATCTGAACATCAGGACTATGAGATGGAATTGTAGGCATAATATAATCAAGGAACTCAAATAGATAATCTAGAATTTCACTAGATTCCCTAAAGTTTTCACTTCTTGGATTAAAGGATGGCCAAAAGGTAGACCATTGGAAATGAAACATAGTACCTTGATGATATGGTAATCTTTTCAAAAAATTAATTCTACCAGTGAGTTCAAGATTATTACCATCTCTATAGAGAATTATTGTTGAACATGAATTTGACTCATCTATTTCAGCAAAATGAGTTGTCTAGGCAAGATTCAAAACATTCAGTCGATTTGTTGCTTCATAAGACTGAGTCTTTAAAAACATGATCTCATTGAATAACTGAGTGGCGATGGAAGGAGTAGATTTCCATAAATGTTCATGAAATTCATCACAAACTTTTGTTGTGACAATCATCACTATTTTACCTGAACCTATCTAGTATTCCCTGGTAATGAAATCTGCAAGATAGTGTTTTTTAGCAGCAATGTGTTCAACTGTGAAGTAGAAATTAGCAAGATATGTTGCCCATATGATAAGATGAATTATAGATCCTTTCTTTAAATTATCTATAGAGTTAATAATACTCATGAAAATTTTTAGATCAGATCTAATAATAAACTTTTTAGACTTGATAAAAAACATGAATGCCTAGATTGCCTTAATGACAGCAAGAATCTCTTTGTGAGTAGAATGATAATTTTTCTAATCATTCTTAAAATTTCTTGAAGCAAATATTCAAGGCTTTTTAGTACCATCAGATAACTTTTCTTTCAACATAACTCCCCAATATGACTCAGAGGCATCGGTTTCAATTATTTTTACACCATTACTTGGGAGTTGTAAAGGAGGAAGATCAACACATTTCTTTTTGATTCACTGAATTGCCTGTGTCATTTCTTCATTCCATGCAGGGGAATTTTTAGATAACCTTTTATTCAAAAAAATTCTATCTTGTGCTACATTGCAGTAATGACTAGCAATATAGTTTACACAGCCTATAAAACGTTGTAACATCTTTTCAACTAGAATATCAAGAAAATTTTGGATATTTTTAAGAACATGATTTTGGATAGAAACTTCACCTGATTTGATTATTACACCAAGGAATTCAATCTCATCCTTGAAAGTGACCATATTTTTAGCTGAAAGAACCAGACCATTATCATAAACAATTTTATAGAACTATTCTAGATGTTCTATAAGTTCCTTGGGAGTTCTGTTGAAAACCAGAATGTCATCTATGTACACAATTATGAATTTACTATAAGGAGAGAAAATTTTGCTCATCATTTTCTAAAAGATACTGGGTGCAATTTTTAAACCAAATGGAAGCACATTCCATTCATCCTATCCGAATGGAGTCACAAAAGCAGTCTTATATCTCTCAAGTTTTGCTACTTGGATTTGCCAAAATCCAGATTTCAAATCAAATTTACTATAAACTTTACTTCCAGTAATCCTTTGCAGAACCTCATCTTCGGATGGAATAGGATGATGGATTAGTACAACATATTTATTGAGAGGAATCTAGTTGATAACCAAGATTTTCTTACCTCTAACCTGTTCACTTCTCTTTTTGACATAAAATGCCTTGCATCCCCACAGGCTATGAGAGTCATTAATTAGGCAATGTTCTTTCAACTGTTGAATTTCCTAGAAGCATTCTTCTCAGAGAGAGGGTGACATTCTTGAATGATGTGCCTTGAAATGTGGCTCAACCTATGTACCATCTTTATTAGTAACAAACTTCAAATCAATCTGACATACATGAATCTTACGGTGTTGGAAAGCAAGTGGATTTTTAGAACAACAATCTTGAAAAATATTTGCAAGCACATGTTCTATAGCAGATTGACAGAGATTAATTTTCTAATATAGCCACTAGTTATTAACTTCTTTCTTAACTTTTCCTTTCAGTGGGATCTTACATTCATATTTACTTTTCTTGTAGAGAGAGTATTTTTGTGCCAAGATTACGTCATGGGGCTGAATATTAATCAGGTAAAAACTGGACAAATTATCAGACCCTAACATCATATCAAACACTGGTATTTCATGCTGCACAACTTTAAATTTATAGACAGATTCTCCTAAGACAATTAGAACTTGCGCAGAGAGTTCTAAAATGA